>PVKP010002576.1:0-121558 GCA_004027715.1 Plecturocebus donacophilus
CTGGACTCACCCTCTGCCAATGAGTTGGTCAGTTATGAGAAATGAACAATGTCTGAAACTAAGAAAACAGCAGATTCTCACCTCCTATCTCCAGCGAATGTGCTCTTTGGCTAGAATATATGGCAGAATCAATAGTGAATAAAATACATTGTGGAAATAATCGTGAATGGAATATATGACACTATCAATAGCAATTGCTGTTTTTCTCTTTTTTAATTTTTCTTTTTAGGCTTGTCTAGTTAAATGCATCTAAGTTTTATATGTGTATGAAGAATCACTGTTTTCCTACTGTACAGATACAGAAACTGAGATCCCCAGTTTTTAAGTCCTTGCCTAAGGTTGCATAGCACAGAAATAGTCACATCAGAAACTGAGCCTTGTCTGCACAGTGCAGCACCTTGCTCAGCTCTGGGTACCTGACTCACTCACTCCTTGAGGACCCTCTCATGAGGACTGTAAATAGGCAACTGAAAGAATCCCAGTCTTTGATGGTGTGAGGGGAAGGTGTTTAGAAAGCATGAGAAGGCCATGCTCCAGCAGTTCACTGATGTGGGAAATTGTCTGGATTTCAGGTCAACCGTCAGGATAGATTTTGGACTGCAAAGGCCCAGCTGAGCAAGAATGCAGCATAGGCATATGAGTGCCTGGAGTTTTAAAGGAAAAATACTCAGACTCACATTGGAGTTTAAGACCCCTTCACTGCCTCTCCAACTCGGTTGGGGTGACTGAAGCCAGGGAGGAATTACCAACCCTGTGGCTCTCTCTGCATCTCAAGCCCCCAGAGCTGAGCTTCCTTGTTTACTTATTTAGAGCCCAGCAGAGGAAGTGGTAAAGGAAACTAGCTGAGTCGTTTTCTGAGAAGAGATCATATTTGTTCGCAGAGGAAGCCGTTGCTTTCTGGGATCTGGCGACGGCAGAAAAGACATCAGCTCCATCAAGGGTGTTCCACAGGGTAGCAGGGAGTTGGAAGAGCCAAGAACGCCTCCGAGCGCTGGATTTGAGCTTCTCTGCACATGGGTGCAGCGCCCATGCTCAGCTTGTGAGCTTCCTCCCAGGAGAGCAGCCATGGCACTGAGGAATGTGCCCTTTCGCTCAGAGGTCCTAAGCTGGGACCCCAACAGCCTTGCTGACTATTTCAAGAAGGTGAGCCTTGTTCTTGTGTGAGTGGTCATCCTGGTAGTGCCGTTGGTGAGCTAAACTGAGGCTTGAAGATGGATTTGGGGCAGAATGTGGGAGGTGTATAAGATAGCAATGGAACTAACCCTATGGCAACCTTACTGGGTGAGTGAGTGCCATATAGACTGCTGAGTTTTTCTGGCAAGGCGTTCTGGAGAGAAGGGTGGGAGCAGGAGTCCTCAAATGATTATGTACCTATTATATGCTAGGGTTTGAACTCGGTGCTTCACAGGCACTGTCCCATTTAACACTCCGTACTACCTTGTGAGGTCAGTGTTGTTATCCTCTTGGCTCAGCTACAAAATCAGCTCAGGGAAGTGAAATTGTCCAAAGCCCTAGGGACTACAGGTTATAGAGGCAAGATTCAAGTCACATCTATCTGGTTTTAAAGTCCATGCTCGGAGACGCAGAGGACTGTTGTAACTGCTAATGAGATCAAGGCTACTTACTAGAAAGAGGAGACGTGATGTAATGGAGGCAGAAGAAAGAACAGGCAGGGTGCAAGCGCTGGATAGAGGACTATGATGAGCAGTGCCACACATGGCATTTGGGCTTTCACTGCTCAAGACCCTGAGGGGATCCTCAAGCTCTTGCCTGAGGCAGAGTCTCCTTGGAGCTTTATGAGAGTCTTATGAAGCAGGCCAGAATATGAGCCCCAATTTATAGCTACGAAAACTGAGGCCCCTAGAGGGGAAGAGGCTTGTGGCAGTGCTGGGAGCAGAGTGTTGCTGTCTTATCTTCTGGACTTGGAGGAAAGGTTGAAGGATCCCTGTGCTTGGTCATTGGCAGGAGGGGACCACACATCTGCTTAGGCAGATCTGAGGCCACATGACTTACATCGGGTCCATCTACCCTGACCATGGGGCAAGATGCCTTGTGAGAGATATTTGAGCTTCTAACACCCCCATCCCTACAGGCTGGCATCAGATTCTGTCAATATTCCAGACTGTCATAAAGATGAGATTATAAAACTAAGGGCATAGAAGTCATCTAATTCAATTTCTGTTTTTCCTGGGGAAATGGAGATTCAAGGGGACGTATAGTCAAACCTGGGGTCTGCACAGT
This sequence comes from Plecturocebus donacophilus, assembly GCA_004027715.1. Classification (NCBI taxonomy): domain Eukaryota; kingdom Metazoa; phylum Chordata; class Mammalia; order Primates; family Pitheciidae; genus Plecturocebus; species Plecturocebus donacophilus. The sequence goes on from PVKP010002576.1 coordinate 2,242, forward strand.
TCTGAAGTATTTATAGTCACAATTGTTCTCCTCCAACCTGAAGAAGAAAATGCAAACATGTTGAACTAGGTGCAGTATGGTAGGGGTACAGCTCACGAATCCTGCTTTTTGCCAATTTTGTGCTTTTTGTTTCTGTTATTTTCCTTCTGCAAGGCCATAATAAACTTAGGTTTCAGCAAACGTTGTTGCACAACTATTTTTGAAGGATGTTTCTAAATATTTTTCTCACATATAGACCAAATAAGATAAGGCAACAAGGTATAATTTGTTAAGAGGGAATAAAGTGGCATGCTACCTCAGTAAAGGAAAAAGAAAGGAATTAAGAATTATGAAGAGAAAGACTTGGGACAGGCTGAAAGGCACAGATAGGCCAAACTTTCAAGCGTGACCAGGAGAATTATACAATCCAGCTGAACAACAGAGAATCAATGCCTAAACCTCCCGTCAGTACAGGAAGATGAACCGTTCGTCAGGGTTGGTACAGGAAGATCTCTCTGCCTGAGCTGGGGGATGCGAGAGTTTTCTTCCTGGAGATCTCAGACCCCAGGACAAATCTACAGCACCCAGGCAGGTTCCTTCCTCTGGCATAAATGAAGTAAGGGCAGAAACTAGGAGACTGAGGCGAATCTGTGATACTGGAAGGCCTAGTCCCTCCACAGACTTAGATAGAGCCCCTTCAGATTCTGAGAACCTCAACCCCATGAAATAAAATGCCAAATGAATGGACCGCAGAGTCATTCGGGAATGGATCTTAGCCATCGAACATGACATGTAAAGGATTGATCTGCAGATGCAAATTCTACCTAAGTAGTGGGGTCAGGCCTCCCTTGGAGACACCTCCCGACTCAGCTCTGGAGTCGGACACACCTTGGTGGCTCTGCCACCTGCTAGCTTGATGACTTCCCTGTAGTTCTTTGCCTCTCTGTGCCTCAACTTCCTCCTCAGTGAAATAGAGATATGAACAGCAGCAACACAATGGGATGGTTGTCAGGATTAAAGGAAATGATGTGTGCAAGGCACTCAGCAGACAGATGGGTACTAATGCATGTTCCGTCTGCCCTTCTTCCTTCTCTATTCTGGCTCCTAGCTGGGGACACCCATGCGGACTGGTGGGACTTTGTGTCTTCTTCTCTCTGACATGTGTAACTCATCCTGTGTCTGGAATATAAGCTCCTGAGGACTGAGACCATGTTGTATATTTGCCCAATCTCTCCAATTCCTTTTGACTTGTAAGAGAGCATTCTTGAGTCATGCAGTGGAGAGGCACTGACTCAGAGCTGTGGGTCCTAATCCCAAATGGGATCCCAGCTGGTATCCCAGCTCTCTGTGTGAACTCAGACCAGTCTCTTGCCCTCTAGAGGCCTCAACCTTCCTAACTACAAATCCAGGTAACTTTTCTGGACCAGTGTCTGCCAAAGCTGGACGCCATAGGAATCATCTAGGGTGCTTCTTAAAACTACAGATTTGAGCTCCACAAGCCCAGATCTTGCTGGAGCAGGATCAGATGCCTAGGTCCCAGTCTGCAGGGCTCTCTGCTGATCTAGACACAAAGTTAGCACTCTGCAAAATCATCTGATTTATCTGATAATGATGACAGTGAGAATGATGAATTAAAGGCAGTTGACTCTTCCCAGAACCGCTTACCCCCCACTGCCTGTAGATAAAAGGGGTACCAGGGCTCCACAGATGGGGTGTGCTTTCAATATCAGCTTCTTAGCTTTCTGAGTGTGATATCAATTCTACTCCTCCAAGCCAAGACAACACAACAATTGTATTTATTCTTTGGATTTGTCAGCTATAAGATAAAAATATGGTTTAAAATTTGCTCCAAAAGAAGTCTGCTACAAACCGTGAAGCCCACCCTCGTGAGGCAAACCTAGGATCCTCAAGGAGAAACAATAAACCTTAAATGCTCCAGCCCAAGCCGCAAGCTGAGAGATATTTCAAATGTGAACATTGATGCAGCCGAGGACCAGTTGAAACCGGCTCTTCATATGATTGCTGATTGGTTTAGGAAAATAACCAAGACCTTAAAAATGCTCGTTCCTGTGGATTTATATCACTTAACTTCTGAGACTCTGACTTAAACACTTTATCTCAAAGAGGGAGAACAAAGTTTTGCAAAATAGTGTACATGATGGTCTTTATTTTGATCAGGATGATATACTGCAAACAAACGAAGCTGCATTTTCATTTGCTCACTTTACTTACTGTATATAAGTTATACTGTTATTAAAAGGGGAACATTTCTGACAGAGACATTGAAGCCTGTTCTGAAACCTACCTGTCGCTGAAAATCCATGGAACCTCATGCAAGTTACTTGACTCTCTGTGCCTTTCACTTCCATCTGAAAAATGAGGGTTCAATGACTGGAGACTGGTTTAACTACTTGGGACAGTGCCTGCCATGCAGAAAGCTTTCAGCAACTCTTAGCCATTTTTATTATCATTATTGAAACAGCAGTTGGTAAACAATCTAAATGTTCAGCAATAACAAATGATTAAATAATGTTGTGGTCATTAAAATAATGTTTAAATTGAGTTTGCATAGCACTAGGCAGTGTTTATATTATCCTTTTAGTTAACTTACGAGAAAAGAGTCAGGATAATGAGATTGAATATAAATTATAAACTCAATTCCATTTAGAAACCTGCTAGGGAGAAAGCATCGAAAGAAACACCGAGGTTGTCTCTGGACGTGGAGACAACGGATGGTCTTTCTTTTCTTCTTTCAGCTCCGCTCTACCTTCCTGAGGAGCATGGGGACAGAGCTCTGCATGCCTTGAAGGCAGTTTTTCTGGAAGGGTTGGCCCCGAAGCCTTAGAGCAGGGCAATTTCTCCATTTCAGGCAGTCCCAAGGGGGTAGTGAAAGCGAGGCTGAGGTGGAGACTGGGCCCTCTGTTAGCCAAGGGAGTGCAGCGGGGAGCCTGGCTAGCCACAACTACCGCAAAGTGCTAAGTTTCTGGGGTAGACAAGGGAGGGAGAGGAACCCATGGTATGAGCCTGCCTGTCACTAACAACGCCTTCCCCTTCTCTTTGCAGCTGAACTATAAGGACTGTGAGAAGGCAGTAAAGAAGTACCACATCGATGGGGCTCGCTTCTTGGTAAGCTCTGGCTAGTCCAACACACTGAAACCAAGGCTGTTCCACACTTTCCCCCACAGCTGCAGGGCCAGCTGGTCTACCCTGTCCCTGGGGACATCCATGGTCAATGCCCGTCTTTAGGATCCCCACATAGCCCTTTGCCTTCTCCAGAAACTTGGTAGGGCCCCCTCTCCCCGCCCCTCAGGATCCTACCATCCAGAACCCCTCTCTGATCTTTCACGTACACTTTAAGGAGGAATCCAAGTACAATAAAACAATAATCTGGAAAATCTATTTAAATGCCATTCCATCCTTTGAGGAGCCCGAGGGGGAGAAGGACCATATGGGAGAACAGAAGCTTCTCACCTCCCATTTCTCTTTCTGGAGCATGCACTCATGAGTGGAATAAAGGGTGGCATCACCCTCGTTGTTCCAGTTACTTCCTTCTTTCTCACTATAACATTCATAAATTTATAAAGCTGATTTTGTATCAAACACAAGTGTGATATGGCTGTCTTCACCGTATTGGGCTTCAAAAAGCTTGAAGTCTGAGACCAAGGGGCAGGTGTGTGCTAAAGACCGAGCCTTTAAAGAGAAAAGGTTGCAGCTCTAATGGTGGAGACAGAGGTGCTAGGGAGGTGGTTTGAGCATTTTCCTTGAAATGACACCTTTGCCTATGGATTAAGAGAGACCCTGACTGCACCAATCCATCCTTTCTGGGAACTTTGCTTTACTCTTTGAAAATGACATGGAATAAGACTTCCAGAGTCTCATGGGGGTAGGTGTTCCTAATTTAAATTCAGAGTGAGGAGAGTAAGCTAAGTCGAGTCTTCCTCTATGATGTTGTCAGTAAGGGAACTTGACCATGAGACTTCAGGCCAGTTGGATGAAACCAGAGAGATCAGAGGCTCCAATTTGCCCCCAGGGAACACCAATCCATTTCTTCTATTACATCTCTGCTACCAACCTTGTCTTGAATTCCTGCAGTGATGGTGCGCTCACCACCACCCACAGTCATCTGCCCCTTTCTAGGCAGCTCTCAATCTTATGCTGAAACTAACCTGTGCTCCTACTGATTCAAATTTTCCTTCCAGGTGTGGTGTAAGACATGTTCACTCACTGTCCACCTAAATCATTCATTCATTCGCCTATTCATTCACTTGACAAGCAGTTTCCCGAGCTGCCTTTACATACTGGAGAGCATTATAGGTGATGGGGATAGACAAATGGTTAAGATGTGACTTTTCCCTTCTAGAAGCTTGTGTTATAGCAGAAAGATATGTTCAGAAAGGGTTCCAACTATCTCATTTGCAGACGAGGAAACGCATGCAGAGCTGTGATGTGATTTGTTCTATGTCACAGACCTAGTAATTGAGCTAAAGCAGGCACTTAATTTAGTCTAATATCATTTGATGTTTTAACAATATCATTTATTCATGTTGACATCTGAGTCAGTAGAATTCCTGGAGTTTCAGTGCCATTCTTGCAAATTACTGCTAAACCCAAATATTTCACTCTGGTGCTATTAGCACTGAGAACAGAGACGTATCACGGTTGAATGGAAAGAGAGGAAGACATCTTTGAGGATGGTGCTTGCGAGGACCTGCTGCCTGGGTCACCTTGAGCAAACACTTGCCCTCTCTGAGCCTGCCTTGCTGCCTACCCTGTTGACTGAGCTGTTGGACTGGGTCACAGTGGATGACGTCCCCTCCTAGCTCTGTGATTCCCCACAACACTCCGGGTGCGAGTGTCAGGCCTGGTAGAACAGAGTTGTCTGAGAGATAGTATTTAGGCAGCTATGTTTCCTCTGCTCCAATCAGTCCTCTATCAGTTCTTCAGAAAATGCGGCACATTCTGTTCATTGTGTGAAGAGGAGAAAGTGGAAAGTAGGGTGATAGGAACCAGAAGGAAGGAAGCAGAATCCAGTGGCTGCCCCAGCAACTGGGGGACGTAAGGGCAGCTTTTGCTGAAACCCCAGGTGCTCTGGGTACAGTTTGAGACTCTTTAGCTAAGCTCTAATTACTCATCTATCACTCCTTCCAGCTCTGTAATATCCAGGGCCATTCTGCTACTGAAAGCAAAAGTGAAAGGCTCTAGTTATCCTTCCTTCCTTCCTCCCTCCCCTCCCCTGCCCTCCCCTCTTCCCTTACCTCCTTTCCCTTCCTTTTCCTTCCCTTTCTTCTCCCTCCCTCTTTCTTTTCCTCCTTTCTTCTCTCTCTCCCTCCTCTCTCTCTTTCTTTTTCTCTCTCTTTCCTTCTTTCTCTTTCTCCATTCTCTCTCTTTCTTTCTTTACCTCTCGTTCTTTCCTTCTCTTCCTTCCTTCTCTCCCTCTTTCTTTCTCTCTCTCTCTCTTTCTTTCTCTTTCTTTCTTTCTTTCTTTCTTGCTTGCTTCCTTTGGCTGCTATTTTTGTTTTCCAGTGAAAAGGATAGACCCTTATCTGGTGGAAAAGGGGGAGCTATGCTTCTAGAAGGTATAAAAAGAAGAGAAAAGAAGTTTGAGACCTGTGTCAGTGGGGAAGGCATGACATCCCATGTCACAGAAACCTGACCACAGTGGCTTACCCAAATAAGGGTCAGTCTGTTTCAAGTAACAGGAAATGTATAGGTGAGTGCTTGGGGATGGTGAGGGAAGTTATCAAGAACCCAGGCTTCATCCAACCTATGGAAAAAAGCCTGTGGCTTCTGTCCTAATGGTTATGAGTTGGCCACTTCACCTCTAGGCATGATTATCTCCATGGCATGCAGGGAGAAGGGGAGAAAGGCAAAGAGGAAAAGGTGTACGGTGAATGGTAAATGCATGCTCCTTTTTTTCTAGAAAAGTAGTAACTTTTCCAGAAGCTCCACCCAGCAGACTTCAGTTATATCTTACTGTCCACAGCAGAGTCATGTGACCTCCACCATCTGCAAGGGAGTCTAGGGAGTTAAATATTTTGAACAAGCACATTTACTGCCCTGAATGAAATCCAGGGCCTGTCAGTGGGGAAAAAAAGGGAGAGTGGGTATTGGATAGGCAAGCAGCTGTGTCTGGCACATTGCCTTTCCCACCAGGGCCCAGTCTGTGGCTCTCCTCTTTCTGTACCCCTCAGAAAACACCCACAGCATATAATCATACTCCCACAAAGCCAAAATCTTAACTTCAAAACTATCATGCAAGTAACCCAGAGTTTGCTGAAGGCTTTTGGAAGAGGTGGAGGATAGGATTACATAGGGTTACATCACAAAGCAAAACTCTCCAACAATTCTGTTTCAACATCTCTTATCTTTCCTCACAGTTCTCGTCCCTGTTTTGAATGTCTTCCTCTTTCCTAACACCCTGCTCCTCTGTGTCTCCAGCCATGGTCATGTCCACCTCCTCCTCCACAGTCTTCCTGGAATTCCCTCAGCTTACGCCCTCCTCTCAGCAGAGCAGAAGCTGGTGGCCAGCTGTTCGGTGCTCAGCTGTCGCCACTCTGGCACCCCTTAGGAAGCCTTCAACTCCTTATGCCACACTCAAAACATGAGTCTTCGTACCTCCCTGAGTGGGGGTAATTCAGGAGCAGGGAGATGCTGCTACTCAGTGATGAAAAAATAAAAGAAAGAGAGAAAAAAAAGAAAGAAAGAAGGAAAGAGAAAGAAAGAAGAGAGAAAGAAAGAAAGGGAAAGAAAAGAAAGAGAAAGAAAGAAAAGGAAAAAAGAAAGAGGGAGAGAGAGAGAGAGAGAGAGAAAGGGGGAGTTAAGAAGCTTGACCAAAGGCCTGATGCCCTCAGGACTTCGGGCTGACCCCCTTCAACAGCCCTGCCTCGGGTGGTCTGATCAGTGTCTGGATCAGAAACCGTGCCTATGAGCTGGGTCAGAGGGATCCAGTGAACACGTTGCTAAGATGTCCAGCCCCAGTCTCTGTGCCAGCTGAGTGCCCAGATCCTTCCAATGGTCAGAAAACCTGACAAGCAGCTCCCAGTAGAGACAAGGAAAAGAAGCAAAAACACTGAACTCTAAGACTCACCCAGACCCCTGCTGCTTCCCCACCAGGAGTAGTAATTTTTCATCTTACTCCTTCATTTCTCAGTCACACTCTGTGCCAGGCACTGTGCCAAAACACATTGCAGACATCATCCTACTCAGTCCTCACAACCCTGATAGGTAGGTGTCATTATTATTATTATTATGGTCCCCATTTTACAGATAAGGAAATTGAGGCTTAGAGAGGCAAAGTGTGTGTCCTAAATGAGACAGCTGCTAAGTGAATGAACCAAGATTCAAACCCAGCCCGTCTGGTTCCAGAGCTCCCACCCTAACCACCCAGCCCCCTGGCCTTAATTAGAATGGTGGTGGAGCCCTTCGTTGGCTCACAATTGGTTTTAGGGAAAGCATTCCCAGTTTCTTTTCTATTCCCAATTCTGACATGCTCGCCTCTCCTCCTCCCTTCCAGATGCCTCCTTTCACCCTTCCCTCCATCCTCCCCTCTAACATCGGCCACAGGGGGCCCTCAGAAGGATCAGACATGGCAGGGTGGAGGTTTGCAGGAAGAAAATAGACTGTGGATGCCATGCAGTGGAGTTCCAGCCCCAGCTCATCCCTTGCAAGCAGAAATCCCCTTGACATCCCAAGCCTCAGCTTTCTCACCTGCAAAATGGGAATGCTGGTAACTCCTGCATCACAGAGTTGATGTGAGGATTCACTAAGGTGTTAAGAGGTGGAGGCCCAGAGTTAGTTCTTGGCAAATATGAATTTATTTCTCCTCTCCTTTCCAGTTCCCTCAGGAAAGCCTTTTATGGCATCCCCAATATCTTGAGAATTCTACCAATAACCCTGGTGAAAGAAACTCTCTGGGAAGTGATGCTGGTAAAAGAGCCACAGACTCCTCCAGACTGGTCTCTTGGCAGCTGCCATTGTGGAGACTGAGGGGGGCCTGAGGTCTGGGGTGTAGGGAAGAAGTCACAACATGGCCAAATGCAGCTCACAAAATGAGTTGTTTGGCTTCACAGATCGAATTCTCACAGTGTTTAAGTCAAAATTATTTGCCAATATTTGGAACCCAGAGCATTTCACATAAAATCCAAATATAAGGATTCCCTTTGAAAAAGCAGATCCAGCAACACCAGGCCCACAGGCTTTCAGGGAAAACCTCTAGAGGCTGCCCACTTTGGGAGGGTGGGTGGACAGGGCATTTCTCTTCCATTTGCCAGAGTCCCCACCACTCCCGATATTATTTCACATATCACTCTTCCCCTCCCACTCAGAGCCCTTTCTGTGGGTTTTAACCTGCCTGCTCTGTGTGTCTTCATTTCAGAACCTAACAGAAAATGACATCCAGAAGTTCCCCAAACTCCGGGTGCCGTAAGTACTCCTCCAATTCTATGGGTGATTTGGGGAACAGAGGTGGGAATGGGGAGTAGTGTGAGTGGGGGCTGGGTCAGTTCTATATCGTTGTAGACTTGAAATAAGAAACCAAGCAGAAAGGATGAGGGCAAGGGCAGGATGTGAGGAACAAAGTTACATGAAGAGTTGGAAAACAGAAGTCACAGATCCAGCCCAGCTAGTGAACTGGATGCTCTTGCCAAAGACAAACCCATCTCTGGCCCGTGTTTTCATTTCTTCTCTTCTCATGGGGTGCTTGAGCTTGTGAAAATTGCACCAGAGTCAAGGTTTCATCATGGCATCATCATTGACTCTGTGATGTCTTGAGTTTTCTTGACCTCCATTTCTCACACAGTAAAATGAGAGTTGAACCAGATGACAGCAATGGACATGATTATGTGTTGATACTGAGTGCTTGAGAATGGCTGCCAGGGCTGTAATGTCGAGAAGAATCCTGAGGAAAGGGAGCTGTGATTGATTATTCATGTCTGTCATGGGTGCTGAAATGGAAAGTTGCAGTATGCATGTCATGCCATGTATTTTTCATCCCTCTAGTAAAGGTATCACATACTCAAATACCTACAGGAGTCAGGCAGGTGCTATAAATGTGCAAAATTGGCCAGGTTGAAAACACAAAGCTCTCTTATTTTATGTTTTCTTTTATCATCATTGGATAAAATAGTGGTAAATATTCTGTATAAACCAATAGTTCTCCATTATAAGAAATATAATACCACAGTTATCATATGATGAAAAAAGTGACCACCACAAAGCCTCATTATTGGTGAAACAATAGGGAATGGTGATGATTATGGCAAATCAGATATCATATGCTCCATTCAAAGAGTGCAGCAGCTCTCAGCTCCAGCCAGTGTGGATCCAACAATGTCCAGTCTTCAAACTTATCAAGAGTAACTAGAAATATGGGTTTCATATAATATATCTCAATTTTTAAACATTGGCTCAAATGTTTCAAATATTGTGAATGCTTCAGTAAACACACCTAAGGGCTACATACAGTCTGTTTGTTACCAGTTTTAGTTCTCTATTCTGGATATTCTATGAGGACCTTCTCTTACTCTAAGGGTCTCAGAGCTCATCATAATAAAAGGGAAGTAGGCCAAAGTAGTAGGAAGTGGGACAATCTCATGAATAGGTAGGAATGCTGGCAGCTCAATTAAGGAGAATATTTTTGGCACGACTATCAGGTTTCCCTTGTTTGGAAAGGGGAAGGAAAAGAGAAGAATAAGGATTTGCCTTTGGTGCTGTCTATCTCCAGGCACACATGATGTTGAAGATGGCTTGATCTTTCTAAGGATATCCTCTAACCACATGTGGCTACTTCCATTTAAGTTAAATTTAAAATGCATAGCTGGTGACTACTATCCTGGAGAGTGCAGATACAGAACATTTCCATGATTGCAGAAATGTGATGCTGTAGAGATAAACCACAGTTCTTTGCAAAAGAGGGACCTTTACACACAGGGGTCAGAATTGGTGGCTGGTGGGCCAGTCCCAGGCTGCAAGTGTGTTAAATTTGGTGCCCACTGTGCTTTGAAATCAGGAAAACTTTCACAAAATCTAGCCTCTTTAGAAACAAGTGAAAGATGTGGCAATCGAGGGCTTATATTCTACTGTAGCAATAGTCAGCTGGATAGGATGTCTGCTGTCCTATTTAGTTGAGATTTGTGCTCCCCAGTTTACCATGGTCCCACCATTCCCTGAGGGATCATCCTAAGGTAGGTCAGTCATTTATATCATATTATGGGAATTTTGTCTTTCTGAACATGATGAAATCAGAGGGATTAGACTTACTTTCCCATCTGAAATAACCAAATAAGCTGGCAAAATATATGAAGCAAAAATTTTCAAGACATTGGGCATTAGACAACGAGGAATGGAAAACAAAGGTGGTGAAGCCTACGACTGCTTACTGCTTTGAGAATCTCCAGGCCATAGCACAGGGAGCAGGAAACAGTGCTGGGTCTGGTGGATGACTTTAGTTGAGGAGGCAGCAGAGAGTCCAGGAGCCTAGAGTTCATTCAACAGGTGTCAGAGAGAAGAGAGCTGCATAGAGACAGCATTCTGGAGAGCTTCAGAGGGGCCCCTCTTCAGCAGAGAGGTCACAGGACAGTCCATGCATGAAAGGAGAGACCATCTGTAGCTGGCAAAAGAACTACTCAACAGTATTGGAGGCAAACAGTAGTCACTCACAGGGCTGGAAATGATGACTGTCTCTACCAGCCTGGCTGGAAAACCTGGAGATTCACAGTCATTGGGTAGAGTGCCTAGAAGGATCATGCCTTAGTAGTGGGGAATAATTACCCCGAATCTAAAAATTCTTCTGGTCCTGCCTAGAAAAGCTTAAAAGCAAGACTCAGAAGAAACAAACCGCTTCTGAGTAACTTAACTGCATCTCAGAACAAAATTTGAAACTATTTATAGAAATACAAAAATGTTCACTACCCAACCAAATAAAATATACAACACTAGGCATCTAATCAGAGACTAACAGGCATGCAAATAAGCAGGAAAATGCAACCCACAACAAGGAGAAAAACGAAAACATCAAAACTGACCTATAACTGACACAGAGATTAGAATTAGTAGGCAAGGATAATGTTGAGTATATTTCATGTGTTCTAAAGGTTAAATTTGGACATAGAAAATTCAAAAAAAAAGACCCAAATGGAACTTCTAGAAATCAATACTATAAAATCTGAGATTAGAAATACACTGCTTGGGATTAACAGCAGAAGAAAAGAGTAGTAAACATGAAGATACAGTAATAGAAACTGTCCAAACTGAAACACACCAAGAAAAAAATGAATTGAAACAAAACACTGAACAGAGCATCACGGGGCCAGGCGTGGTGGCTCACTCTTATAATCCCAGCACTTTGGGAGGCTGAGGTGGGCTGATCACCTGGGGTCAAGAGTTTGAGACCAGCTGGACAACATGGCAAAACCTCATCTCTACGAAAAATACGAAAATTAGCCGGGCCTGGTGGCAGGCATCTGTCTTCCCAGCTACTCAAAAGGCTGAGGCAGGAGAAACTCTTGAACCTGGGAGGCAGAGGTTGCAGTGAGCCTAGATCACACTACTGCACTTCAGCCTGGGCAACAAAGCAAGACTCCATCACACACACAAAAAGAGCATCAAGGAACATTGGAACAATTTCAAGAAGCCAAATGTATGTCCAAAGTCCCCAAAGGAGAGGAAAGAATGTGCATGTGAGAGGAGAAGGAGAGACAAATAAAACACTTGAAGACATGATGGCTAAAAATTTTTCAAACTGGATGAAAGTTATAAACCCACAGATCCAAGAGGCTCAACAAACCCCAAATTTAAGAATCAGGAAGACAACTAGCCCCGAGGAACATCATAACTAAATTGCTCAAAACCAACAATAAAAAGAAAATCCTAAAAGCAGTCAGAAAAAAAGACATATTACATACAGAGAAGCAAATACAAGGATCACAGCGGCTTTCTCGAAAGCAAAATAGTAAAAGAAAAATATTGTCTATCTAGACTTCGATACTAGGCAAAAGTATCTTTCAAAAATGAAGACGAAATGAAGACTTTTTCAGACACACAAAATCTGAAATGTACTACCACAGATGCTTTTCAAAAGTCCTTCAAGTAGAAAGGAAATGATACCAGATGTTAACCTGGTTGTGTGCATAGGAATGAAGAGTGCCAGAAATGGTAACTATGTAGGTCTATGTATGTACATAGCCCTTGAGGGCATTTGAGTTTTCATCTTGTGGTCTCTATACAAAATTAATAGTTCAATAATACTTTATTCATGAGTGAACTGGTACTAAGTAACTACAATGTGTCAGGCCTTTGTTAAAATTACTCAGGCTACAAAGATATGGGACAAAATCTTCATTCTCAAGACACTCGCATTCTAAAGGGAGGAGAGATAGACAAGCAAAGCAATTATACTACAATTACAACAGTGCAATGGTGCAAGCATGCCCAAGTTCAAGGGCTCATAGGAAGGCAGAAGTAATTTTCCCACAGTATTCAGGGCAGACAAGGGAGGAAGGGACCCTAATTAAATCTTGAAATAGGAAAGATGGATTGTAGGACATTCTAGAAATGGGAACGTATTACAGAGGTACCACCCAGCGTGCCTGGTGGAACGGCCAGTGGGGCAGAGCGGCTGGGGCATATACCTGGGGGAGTGGAAAGCAAAGAGGCTGAAGTGTCTGGTTAGGAGGTGTGTGCCACAATTTATAAAGGTCCCGTGAGCCATTCTCAGGAGCCAGAGAGTGTTAGTGCAGTGAGCCTCAAGGTAAATTTGTGTCTTATCTCTGTCCAGGGTGTGTAAGTGATAATTTGAAGGAGAGCACAGCTGCGGACATGGGACCAAGTTAGTTGGTGATGACCAAGATCCCACTAATAAGCTAGGAGCTTTTCCTAGGGCTGTATCTATGAAGATGGGGGACGGAGGATATTTAATCAGAACAGTGGAAGGACAGAGATAAAGAAGGCACTTCCAGCTTGCAAGATTCTTTTTCATCTTAAGGCTAAGTTCAGCTGCTGTTTTCTGGCTTGAGAGCCTGGAGAAGGTGGTAGAGGTGGATTCTCCGTGAAAGGGAGAAATATAAACATGTTGCGAATGGGCTGGGGTGGGATATTTCTTTACCTCTCTGAAAACTGAAACAAAAACTTGCTTGGTCTGTGGTGTAATCCCCTCCTCCAATGTGTTTGAATGTGCACCCTAGAAAAACTATGAGGCTTGCCCATAGAACATGAAGGGTTAGTATGGAGAATGATAGAGAAGATATCAAGGGAAGGTCCAGGCTGCCCTGATGAGGTGACAGAGAATCACTGTCCCTCTTGGCAGAAATGTATAACAAGGAACAATTCCAGCTCTATCTACTTCCAGTGAGTTATGTGACCTGGGACACATCCCTAGACCACCCTCAGCTTCCGAAACTATAAAAGGAAGGAATGGGTTACAGAGACTACGCAAGCTCACTTGTTTTAAATGCTATTCTTTTGGGTGTAAAAAGGCAGACAGGAGGGCTCAGTGAGAAAAAGCACAGGCTCTGAGGTCAGATGCTTGAAATCCAATCCTTCCATTTACAAGCCGTGTGACTTGGGGGTAAATTAGCTGAGCTCTCTGAACCTCAGCTTCCTCATCTATAAAATAGGGATAATGATGGTCAATTGGAAAGTCAGGGGAAATAACAATATGCACTGAGTAAGTATCGGCTATTCTTGTTTTATGTAAAATCCCAGTTAGAATAATTTTAACTTTTTAACTATTCTGTTTTGCTGGAGAGGAAGGATTAAAGAATAGAGAGAGCATAGGGTTTTGGGAGATCCAGGCTCTAAAGCTGACGTTGCCTCCCACCAGCCATGGGACCTTGGAAAAGTCATTTCAGCAATTGGAGCCTCAGTTTCCTTGTCTGTAGAAGGGAAAAGAGCTAACTTTCAGAGAGTGGGGGACATTACAGGAGGCAGCACACATAAATTGCACATAAATTGCCTGGTGCTGCCCTTGATACTTACAAGTATTCAGTACATTATTCGTTCCATCCCTTGTACATAGGTTTATTTGTTTTGATCATTACCCCAAAGGCCTTTGAAAAAGAAATTGTGTTTGTGTACAGAAAACCAAAACAATGTTACACTCCCCTGAATGTCTCCATTTCCTTCCCTGATGCTTAAAATATAAGTATTAAATAGATTTTTAACAAGGCAAGTTGTGGTGAGGAAGGCTCTCTCAGCCTGAAAATACAGTCACTCTCTCAAGACACGGCTGATCCCAAGACACCTCCAACATTGTAAAGGTGCAGTTTGTTTAAAGAAAAATATGAAAGCTCCCTTTATACAGGGCCTAGGTTGACCCTCATGGTAGAGATGACAATGGTCTGGTTGCATCAGTCGATACACGTTCAAATCTTCCGGTGCCTGTTTGGAGTTTATTAAAGGAGTTGATGTTATAAGTTTTATATTTAAATCCACAGTGTAACTTTAAAAATAAGGAAAGGAGAGTGGCAGGGTGGGCGGTGTAGGCAGCAGATAGGTATTGGATGATGCTCTTTCTGTGGATTCTTCCTGTACCCATCACCAATAGTGCAATTACACTGGGAAAACATAAGATTCAAGCTGAGAAGTAATGCAGAAATATTTGTCTGTCTTCCTGTAAGACTGTGAGTTTCTGAATGGCAGAAATAATCTCCTGAGACATCTCCTTTGTACCTATTTCTCTACCTGAGACAGAGAAGACAGGAAAGGTATGGAGGAAAGGACACAGAGGTGAAATGAACACTCTCGTGCCTGTTAAAGAATGTGGCCAGCCCTCAGCAAAACCAGAACAGTGACAAGGCCTATCTCCAACATGATCCTCCTCTGTACCATTCAGTGGCTAATCCCTGTCCAGGGACCCAGCCCTCATCAGTCCTCAAGGGTCTTCCCACAGGAAAGGTGCTTCCCTCCTGCTGTTCCTTCTCGTCCATAAACGCTGGTCACATGGCTTTTGACAGATGCCTCCCTCAGAGCCCTGTCTTTTTTTTTTTTTTTTTTTTTTTGAGACAGAGTTTCATTCTTGTCGCCCAGGCTAGAGTGCAGTGCCGCAATCTCAGCTCACTGCAACTTGCGCCTCCTGGTTTCAAGCGATGCTCCTGCCTCAGCCTCCGGAGTGGCTGGGATTACAGGTGCTTGCCACCACACCCAGCTAATTTTTGTATTTTTAGTAGAGATAGGGTTTTGCCATGTTGGCCAGGTTGGTCTCGAACTCGTGACCTCAAGTGATTCACCTGTCTCCTTCCCTTTCCTTCCCTTCCCTTCCCTCCCTTCGCTTCCCTTCTTTCCTTCTCTTCCCTTCCTCCCCTCCCCTTCTTCCCCTCCCTTCCCCTCCCCTCCCCTTCCTTCCCTCCCTCCTCTCCCCTCCCTCCTCTTCCTTCCTTCCCTTCTCCTCCCTTCTCTCCCTCCCTTCCCCTCCCTTCCCCTCCCTCCCTCCCTTCCCTTCCCTTCTTTCCTCCCTTCCCTTCCTTCTTTCCCTTCCACCTTCCCTCTCTCCCTTCTTTTCCACCTGCCTGCCAGCCTGCATTTCTTGTATGGTTTCTTTCTTCTTGCGTGATCAGCAAGGTTGATTTCTAGACCCACTAGGGGGGCTTCCTTCACAGTTGTTCAAGCACAGGGGAACACTGACGGGCTACATCAAAGGCCGGCTAAGGCCCCGCAAACTCCAACTCTCCTACTTCACACCCTTCATAATCACAAAGTTCCTTCTCCTGCCTTTCCTTCTCCTCTTCTTCAAAACAAGCAAGCAAGCAAACAGTTTCTTCAGTGTTAAGAATAACAGGATTTATTTCACAAGTTTTTTTGATCATAATCAAAACCACCTGGGGGCTGGTTGATGTCACTGAGCCTCAGGCTTCTCCTTGGAGAGTCTGTTCGGGTAGGTCTAGACTGGGCCTGGTGATCGGTGTTTGTAACAGGTACAGCTAGGTAATCATGATGATCAGGCCCATCAGGGATTCCCTAACCAGATTCAACCCCTGTACTGTGCTGGTAAGGAATCTGGGCCAGGCCGAGCGCTCCTTTGTCTGAGCTCACACAGCGGGCGCCGCCCTTGAGGCGGGACATTGTAGTCGGCTTGCCTGTGCCTGCAGGCCTCGTACCTTGTACTTCACCAGGGGAGACCTTAGACCGACAAGATGAAGACTGGTCCCCACTGTGCTGCAAGTTAGGGATGCAGCTGGACTGGAACCCAGGTCATTGTAGAATGCCGCCTTCCTACAATGGGCTGGCTTCCTAGGGGGAGGTTCAGTCCATTTCCAGAGCCAGCTAGTTCCTCAAACCAAAGCAAGCAGAGAGGACTACTTTTTAACTAGTGCTGCCCAGCCCCCATCACTTCTTGCTCTGGTCCTGAGCGAGGCCTGGGGTTTATGGGGTGAAGGGAGAATGAGTCATCTCCCTCCACTCACTGTCACTTAGTCCTCCAGGGGTGGGGTGTAACTTGAAGGTTTGCACATAGCGATAGCCATAGCAACCACTTCCCTGCCCGCATACCATCACCGTCGGCCCGCCCACTGGCCCCTGGCAGGGGTCCCACAGGCTTGGGAGGTGCTTTCTGTAGCCCATCAAAGCAGAAGGACTCTGGGAGCCCACACTTTGCTGCACGCCAACTGCCAGGCCCTATTCTGCCCTCCCTCAGCTCTTTGCTGCTCCTCTGCTGGGGCCTGCGGTTTGGCATTTCCTTCCTCACCCAAATCGAGCCCCAGCAGCCTCCAACCTGGCTGTTAGAGATACTGGTGAGAGGTAACACTGCAGAGAGCAGGAGGTTCTTTCAAGATCCAAAGCAGCCTTGTGAATGGTCAGAGCCCCTTCAAGGTCTGTAGGAGGAGGACGTTGAGGTGAGCCTCAGTCCTACCGCACTCAAGTCATTACTGAAATGTCACCTCTTCAGTGAGGCCCGTTCATTTTAAATGGCAACCACACCCCACCCCTGCACTCCCATCCCTCCTCCCCAGCCCCCCACTCTGCATGTGCATGGTGCATAAGCACCATATTTCACCTCCTTAAACTCTCTCTCCACTAATAAGGATCTTTGTCTGTTTTGTTCATTGATGCACCTTGAGCACTTCTAAGTTCCTGGCATGTAGAAGGCCCTTAATGTACATTGTTGAATAAACAGATGACAGAATGGGAATGGCTGCTGCAGCCAGCACCGCCTGACATGGCCAAGACACAGGACACTAACAGGGCTCCCCTGCCTGCTCTGTAGGAGTCCTTCCATCCCACGTGCCCATCGCCTTCTGGAAACAACCCCTTAAAGGAACCAAAAAGAGCCATGTCACGAGCATTCTGATGGTGTGGGCAGGAGGCAACTAGGAAGCCCCAACTGCTACTCCTAAAGCCTCTCTTCCTCTATGCCATCATAGACGCCTGGGGTTGCCAAGCACACAATTACAGAGAGTAAAACTTTCCCTTTCTCCTCTTTCCTCTTCAGTACCTAGCCTGTTTATCAAAATGTGTCTATCCTATTTTTCTAATGAGGTAGGAGGGTTTTGATCCCATTTCTTTTCTTTTTCTTTCTTTCTTTTTTTTTTTTTCCTATTTGAACCAGAGTTTCACTCTTATTGCCCAAGCTGAAGTGCAGTGGAGTGATCCTGGTTCACTACAACCTCTGACTCCCGGGTTCAAGCCATTCTCCTGCCTTAGCCTCCTGAGTAGCTGGGATTACAGGCAAGCACCACACCCGGCTAATTTTTGTATTTTTAGTAGAGACAGGGTTTCGCCATGTTGGCCAGGCTGGCCTCAAACTCCTGACCTCAGTGATCTGCCCGCCTCGGCCTCCCAAAGTGCTGAGATTACAGGCGTGAGCCACCGCACTCTGCATGGAGCCCATTTCTTGGGAGAAATTGGGGAGTTGAGGGGCAGGGGAGGTGACAGAGGAATTGAGACGTGGTGACTGCTAAAGACTTCCTTTGCTAACTTAGCAAGTTTATTTTAGGCTAAACTTGTTACCGTGGGATGGTCATTAAGCAGAAGGAATAGAGATCATGTGTCATTCTCATAGGCAGTCCAGGGACTCCACAGCTTCTGCCTCCAGAGAGCTTGCAGCAGAAAGGAACTGACACAGGGGTGTGTGCATTGCAAGGGTGCTGGCTTGGAGATTAGAAAGGCTGGCTTGTGGTGCTGGTGTGAGTTGTGGGAAGAGAGGTGGCCTTTACTACTAACTGCTACATGGTTTACAGGGGACAAAGAAGCTAGTCCCTTCTTTGTCCAGGCCTCTGCTACCTCCTCTGTAAAATGAAATTAGACTGGATAATCTGAAGTCCCTTCCAGTTGTACCCAATCTCTAGGAAACACTAAGCCTGTTGACTACTGAGGGTCTCCTTGGTCTCATCAGTAGGTACTAAGTGGGGCTGGAGTCGTGAGATCTGGATGTTTGAGAGACTAGAATGGATGCTTGTTGCTCAGGCATGTTGGAGATGGGGTTCTGATGGCAAAGCCTTCCTGCCCTAGCTCTCCCAGCTCCATCCTGAGGTTTGGAGATTTGCTAGTTCTGACATGAAAGTACCTGGGGACTAAAAGTATCTTCAAGTGTCTTTGAGAAAGCTAGCCTCAGGGGCATGAGCGATTCAGGGAGTCTCTCATTCTGCAGGCCCTGTCTTTATAGAGAATACCTTCCCAAGCTTTTGTAAGAATCCACATCTTACATATTCACTCCAAGTGGGAGTCCGGGAGGGGAAGATGGAAGGAGATGACAGGCCAAAGAACAGCCCACTAGAGGTTGTGCTAAGAAATCTCCAAGGAGCAGCTTATTCCTCTGGATCTGGAAGATGGTCTGAAGATTCTTGGGAACAAGACAGCACTGCCAAGTCATGCAAGAGCCAGGGGACCTCAGCCCCAGGAGGAGTAAGACAAGAAAATACATAGCTATTACATCCAGATCCTAAGGCTCCCGATGTTTGGAGGCGAAGCCAGGTGTGAACTGACAAGTTTTACAGAGAAGCTCTGAGCCGGACTTGGAAGGCTCAGCCAGACACAGATCAGCAAGGAGGAGAGTGGGCTTCCTGGGCAGGAGGAAGGTCTGGTCTGGGGAATAAAGTAGCAAATTCTGGGAGGAAGTGAGG
This sequence comes from Plecturocebus donacophilus, assembly GCA_004027715.1. Classification (NCBI taxonomy): domain Eukaryota; kingdom Metazoa; phylum Chordata; class Mammalia; order Primates; family Pitheciidae; genus Plecturocebus; species Plecturocebus donacophilus. The sequence goes on from PVKP010002576.1 coordinate 21,270, forward strand.
AGCAGAGGGTCCCTGCAGAGGCGACAAAGAGGAGGCTGGCCAAAGTTGGCCCTGGTGTCCCAAAGTTCTACAGACCACGGGGCGTCAAGGGTCGGGGGAAGGTTGAGGCTGAGAGAAGATGGTTCTGTTTCTTCATCTTTCTCTTTCTCTTGCAGGATTCTCAGTAAGTTAAGTCAAGAAATCAACAAGAATGAAGAGAGAAGGAGCATCTTCACACGCAAGTGAGTGGGGCTGGTGTAAGGAAACCCAAGATTTTTCAATCCCAGGTTAAACCTTAAAAGGGAGGCACAGAACTATTTTTGCCCTACTTTTTCACCTGCGTTGGTCCCCTGAGTCCCAGGGATCTGGAAGATGGTGTCCAAGGAGGGGAAGGGGTTCCCTCCCTGCCCTGCATCCTGTCCCTGGGTCTGGGACATCAGGGGAACTTCCTCTAGAGTATCAGCAGACATGAGCTTCCAGTCATGCCACTGATGTGGCTCGGTGATTTCCAGAATTTTCAGGGTATCATAGCCCCAGCAGCCGAACAGCAAGGATACAAGCCCCTCTGGGCAGTGAGGCATGGCCTCCACTGGGGCTCGCTCTCCCTGGACCGGGTTGAGGAAAGAGGGAGATCACCTTAAATCAATAGGACCATTAATGCAATGCTATTTGCCTTTGCAGACCCCAAGTCCAGCGCTTTCCTGAAGAGACAGGTAGGCTGTCAGGGCTGAGAAGTGATTGCTTTAGGAGGTGATAGATATCTCAGTTCTCCTGTCTTTTTGGTTCCAGGGGCTCTTTGGGTTCATTCAGGTGACTTTACTGACTTGTCTGTCAGCCAGTTCTTACCCAGAAAAGGGTTTGGGTCTAGACGGAGGGGAGGAAATGTCGCTCTGCAGGGTACGTGGCTTATGGCCCCTGTTCTGCTGGGACCATCTTCAGGGACACATTGAAGAGCTCTGGGAGCTCTGTAGAGGAAAACAGAGGGATCCCGCCTCTGACTGAGCACCTGAGCTGAGCTAGTGCCCCTGCATCTGAGTCTTTGAAGCAGCTTTTCAACTGTTCAATTGCACATAGTGTTTGCAATGCAGATTCCTGGGCCCTGGCCCTTCCTGCTGAATCTGACACTGTAGGGATAGGCCCCCAGGTATCTACACATCTTAAAGCACTCCTAAGTCACTATTACGCTTGTGAAAGGTTGAGAACATTGCCACTCCCCTGGTTCTCTGATAGAATGAGCTCCTTGGGCAGGGTCTCTGGAGCTGATGGTAAGTGGCTAAACCTCCAGGGGTGTGGAAGGTAGGTGGAGGCTGGAGATGGGGAAAGGCATCAGATGGGGAAGCGGCTTTGACTTTCCTTCAAGTGGTGGCTTTCTTCAGTGCTGATGGTGATGTCATTTCCTTCCACAGAAAGCCACGAAGAAGACAATGGGGGCTGGTCGTCCTTTGTGAGTATGGTGTGGGCTGTTCTCGCACCTTTACAGCAGTGTCCAGGGTGGTTTTGTGATAAGGACCCAGTATGAAGCCAAGTGGAGCGGGCTCTAACACGATGCCAGCACACCCACCCGGGGCTCAGAAAAGGTGTTCTGCATAGGGCCAGACAGGAAATGGCTTCGATTTTGGGAGCCACACAGCCTCTGTCTCAGCTGCTCAGCTCTGCCACTGGACACAAAAGCAGCCACAGACAATGAGCAAACACATGGGCTTGGCTTTGTGCCCATAAACCTTCATTTGCAAACACAGAGGGTGGGCCGCATGTGACCCTGGGCTGTACTTTGCTTACTGCACTTTACCCACTGTTACCAACCCCCACCCACAACCCCCATCTCCAAAAATGGACACTTCTAGAAATCTATTCTCAAGCAGCTTTTCTCATGGACTTAAGTCCCATTGGTGGCATGGAGGGAAAAGAACTTCAAAACCAACTGTTAGGCCTGAAAAGACCTCAAGGAGGGTGCGATTCAGTTGGATTCTACATTGAAAGGTCACAGTGCCCCTTCTGAGAGTCCGATGGATTGTACAACTCCTCCCCAGAAATCTATATACACAGCCCCCGCACTCCCTGCAACGAAGCAGTCTCAGGTAGAGAACTCTATTATGAACTTTAGCCCAATCTATTCATTTTACAGATGAGGCAACTGAGCCCATAGGAGAGCAGAACGTGGCTTGTGTAGACCACAAAGCTAGTTAGAAGCAGACCTAGGAACCAGGTAACCAGACCCTCAGTTACGTGGTACTTCAGGTAAAAGGCTGCCTCTAGTGCCTTTAAAAAGCAAAAACAGAAAGCCAGGCTAGGTGGCTCATGCCTGTAATCCCAGCATTTCGGAAGGCCGAGGCAGGCGGATCATGAGGTCAGGAGATCAAGAAGACCATCCTGGCCAACATGGTGAGACCCCGTCTCTAAAAAAAAAAAAAAGAGAGAGAGAGAGAGAAGGAAAGAAAAAACAGAATGTCCCTTGTCCTATTGGGATTCTGGTAAAAGAAAGCATTTAATTTGAAAAAAAAAAAAAAAAAAGTTTTAGCTAAGTTTATTCTTTCTACCTGAAAATGAAGAAATTTGACAAATTTCTTTGGTACCAAGGGAAAACAGCCCAGAGTTTCCACTGAAATGGTTCTGCTTACTCACAGAGGCCGAATCCTTGCCATGCAGCCTCTTGTGCTGTGTCTGAGGCTAGTCTTCCAGCCTCTCTGTGAACTGAGGGCTTCCCTTCACTAGTGGCTATAGAATGTGGCAGCTCTGTTATGTGCCCAGCTCTTTGCAAGGGCATACAGGGAAATGGGTGGAGATAAAGAACCCAATCATGAGCATTTTACAGTATGGATACCCCATTTTTAAAAGGTAAACCGAGGCACAATGCAATTTTTTTTTTTAAGGCATTTATTTGAGCAAGCAAACATTCATGAATGAGGCAGTGCTGAACCAGAAGGAGGCTTCGCTGAGGAAGCATGAGGGCTAAGCGTTTATAAAGTGAATGTGGATGTCATACTTGATCCACGTTCCAAAAAACATTTGATGGGTTATAGTTATAACCAATCGCATTTAGTCTATCTTGCTGGAAAGCTCCTAGTTATATAAGTTTGTTGGCTACTTCTGATTGGTTGAACTTAAGTTCTGTTTTTCTTTAATATAGCCATTTACAAGAAATAGCCCAAGTTAACTTTTGCTTACGCTTGCAAATCAAATAAGGTTTAGGTCACTGATGAGACCCAACTGGTTTCGCCTGCTCAGGGATTCTTCAGGTCTGGTCTCCATTTTAATTTAACACACATATGGCAGCACATAATTAGCAGCAACACCATGCATGCAAATTTAGGAGCCAAATGATCGGGAGAAGATAATTGTTCTAGAAGCAGAGAGGAAAAGTCTGTCATTTGAGAAAGGTTGATGGGGTAAAGGGCTGGTGTAAAGTCGGGAATGACTGGCCTGGGACGGACAGGGCGAGGGAAGGGTCAGCAGGAGCTGGAGGGAGGCCACACATGCCTGCGGACCACCATGCTGAGGCTCTTGATCTGAAGCGGCATTTCTCCAGGGCTCTACCCACCTGCTCCTAAGTTATAAGAACACTGACTGGGGCCGGGCACCATGGCTCACGCCTGTAATCCTAGCACTTTGGGAGGCCAAGGCGGTGGATTGCGAAGTCAGGAGATGGAGACCATCCTGGTTAACATGGTGAAACCCCATCTCTACTAAAAATACAAAAAAATTAGCTGGGAGTGGTGGTGCACACCTCTAGTGTCATCTACTCGGGAGGCTAAGGCAGGAGAATTGCTTGAACCCAGGAGGCGGAGATTGCAGTGAGCCGAGATCACGCCACTGCACTACAGCCTGGGCAGCAGTGCGAGACTCCGTCTCAAAAAAAAAAAGAACACTGACAGGGCAGGACAAAGTCTTTTTTGCAGTTGGGAAGCCACCCAATGCTCGCTATGCTCCCCTATGGTTGATGTTTTTAATATTCCTCAAGTCAAAAACAAACACAGGAATCTTTCAACTGAGCAACTTAGAGACAGTCTGTCTGAGGCCACCCAGAGCTGTCAGGATTTCTGGGACACCGGAGCATCCCTTTCCTCAAAAAAGCGGCCACTTCGCATCACTTTTCCACCACTGCCCTTGAGTGTTGAGCTCTGGGCTCACTGACTCACGACTGGACATTGGCATGACCGCAGTGAGCGCTCATCAGCGCTGATGCCGCCTCTGCTGGGAAGTCATTCCCACGCTCCTTCACTTTCACGGACTGCCTTAAAGGCAAGCACCCAGCACTTAGAGCTTACTTTCCCTGAGACTCAGGAAGAAGCAAAAATAAAATACAGTTAAAAATTTAAAATTGAGAGAGTCTTTTCCAAGACAGCAGCTTCAAACCGAGTGTCAGATTTCGTGAATAATGGATGTGTTGATATACTCGACTCTCAGCAAAAAGAACAGCACAGCCTCTGACCGTCCCCTCCTAGACACAACCTAATCTGCCTTCCACTTAACAGGCTTTGTTGATCCGTTCTCCCCACTAGCTAGGCCTTCAGCACTGCACTAGGTTACAATGAGAGGCAATTTTTTGAGCACAGGCACACTAAGAAATGGTAGTCTTTCTCTTGGTGGTGCTGAGAGTAAAAAATGTGTTTACCCAAGACAGACCCTATTCCTGTACCCTCTGTTCCAACATCCTCCTCATTTCTTCTCTTTTTCTCTGTTGTGCAAGAAGGTGTTGTGTAAAAAGGTGGTCCGAAGACCTTCACCAAGGTCTCAAGTCCATGACTTGCTGCCCCTGTGATATGGTGCTCCCTGGCCTCAGTTTCCTCATCTGTAGATGGGAGTAACCATATTCAGGCTGCCTGGTCCCGGGTTATGCTGCTGTGAGGCTTGGCAGGGAGAGTGTAGGTGCAGGCACATCACGGGCCACAGAGTCTCTACAAACTGCATGGTCTCTGTCACTGTGTTGGCAGGAAGAAGATGACTATGAAAGTCCCAATGACGACCAGGATGGAGAGGATGACGGTGACTATGAGTCCCCCAATGAGGAGGAAGAGGTACCCGTGGAAGATGATGCCGATTATGAGCCGCCACCCTCCAATGATGAGGAAGCTCTGCAGAGCTCCATCCTGCCTGCCAAGCCTTTCCCCAACTCCAACTCCATGTACATCGGTAAGGGCCTGCTTCTGGATTCTCTGGCTCCAGCACCCAAAGTCAAGCTCCCCACTGCTGCACAGAAGGCCGATGGCCCAGCTTGCCCATGTAGCAGAAAGCTCTGGGTGCCAATACCTGCTCGGCTTCTTAACAGCTGTGTGGCTCTGTGCACATAACTCTACCTCTCTGGGCCTCAATTTCCTCATCTGTGAAATAGGCTAATAACGTACAGATCACACAGGCTTGCTGTGAGGACTACTAATACTGCAACCCACTCCCGCCTGTGGTGGCTGGTATCAGCATTGAACTACCCCACCTAAGGCTATTTGGCAGTTTCAACTCATGCTGTGGTTTTCCCAGGTACTCCAAGAGTACTTTCCTGCTCCTCCCCATCTTTAGATCAAATCATAGTAACATGGTATTAGTATGTTAGAATAAACATGAAGATAGTGAGTAGGGTTTGATTCTAACTTTTAAGAAATGAGACAGTCTTTATGATTTTTATTGTCTGTCTGTGCTTTTAGCCCACTTACCTCTCCGTTCACTCATTCAACAAACTGTTGATCTGCTGGAAGCCCAGGCCCTATTCTAAGTGCTGAGAAATGATCAGGAAAGAAGACACAGCCCCTGCCTCCTGGGGTTTACATTCTAATAGTGACATTGACAGAAAATAAACAAATACATACTTGTATCATATACTTTCAGGGAGTAAGCTGAAAATTGAAGATCAGTACCACAGAAAATGAATACCATTTAATTTTTTATGCGGTATAACCCATTTCCATTTTAAAGCCCTTTCACAAAACGCTGTCTCAATGTGTCATGGTGGTTTTTAAACACCTATGTAATAAGGACAACCGTGATCAAGTCCATTTCACAGATAGAGAAGTGAAGGTCTGGAGAAGCAATGAGTAAGTCAGTTGTTGAGCGCCTTGTGTGTGCCAGTCATTAGGATAAAGAGTGAGCAAGACCGTCTTCGCTGCGGGACTGATAGTCCAGTAGGTGAAGCAGCCTCTAACAAACGAGCCACGAGATTACTTAGTGAAACCGTGACTCGGAGGCGGGAAGACGAGTGCAGGAGATGAGGCTGGGGCGTTTGCCTGAGGGTGTGATCTTTAATTTGTGATATTAAACTGAGATTAAAGGATGAATGCAAGTTGGCCAAGTGGAAACGGATGTGGTAAGAGAAGAACATTTGAAGCAGTAAAAATGGCCATGCAAAGGCCCTGAGGCTCAAAGGAGCATGGTCTATTAGAGAAGCTGAGAGATCGTCATTGCGGGTGGAGTGGGGTGAGTTAGGTCAGGCTGGGCCTTGCTCCTACTTCTTCCCTCTCTGAGGCTGGGACTCGGGTGAGGCAAGAGGGGCACCCAGGGCACAAAGCATAAGGAGGCCCTACCCACCCACCCCTCTTGCCTGATGCCCTTGTCCTGGCCTTTTCCTGTCAAAGGGGTGGGAAATTGGCAGCCTGTCAATCTGGCCTAGGGACACTTCCTTGGCAATCTGGATAATATGAGTTTCTGTCCAGATAATGTGTATTTCTGTTCAAGGCAAATCTAACTACCACTTGAGAGTCTGTGGTCTGGTAACAGAAGCTGGTGACCAGCTCCTCCCTTTAGGGGAAGAGCTGAGCAAAAGGAGGCAATGTCAGGGAGGAGACAGCCCAGGGCATTGGAGAGGGCAAGGAAGGGCAGCCAGGACAGGATCTGTATGGGCAGAGAGAGCTGACTTCACCCTGCGTGGGGAGCTGGGTGTGCCTGTGAGATTTTTTGCATGTGTATGTGTCTGTGTGCACACGTGTCTCTGTGTGTGCAGGTGTGTGCATACATATGCATGTGTGTGTGTGTGTGTGTGTGTGCATGTGTGCACATGTGTATATTTGTGTGTCTGCATACAGAGGTATATGTGTATGTTTACTTCTTTGCAAAACTGTCTGAAAATGCTCCCTTCCAGTTCTGGCTGAGCTAATTACAAAGAGGCCTTTCTTGATTGGTAAAATCTCTGATTAATACCTGTTCCTGTGAAGTGCAGAGGAAGCTGAGCCTGGGTATAACAAGAGTAACACAAACTGGGACAGAAAAACGGGCCGGGAGAAGTAGGTGAGATCCAGGCTGGGTCTTGCCGTGGCTGGGGGTCCTGCTGGCACTGATGGTCCTGGGGTTCGAGGATCATGCGCCCCCGGTTCCCGGGGCTACATGCCTGATCCTGCAGATCCCTGAGCTTGACCAACACTCGCCTCTCACTTGAATAACCTTGTGTTTCCACAGACCGGCCCCTCTCTGGGAAGGCCTCCCAGCAGCCTCCTGTGCCCCCGCAGAGACCGACGGCCGCCCTCCCGCCCCCGCCAGCCGGCCGGAATCACTCGGTAGGCCTCCTCCCGTGCGTTTCTAGTGCTCGGTGTTCGCTGCAGTTCTTTCCTCCGCCAGAGAGAAAAATAGAACTAAAAACATCTTTACCTCATTCTAATCTTCTAAGAAAGGTTATAATCTTTTCCCTCGGCTGGGAAAATGCATACCCAGGCACTCACCAGTGTTTCTTTTTTGGGGTAAAACACTGGTGGTTTTCATTTACTTCCCACTATTTGAGGGAAGTGAAAACTGTAAACGAACCCCTGAGAGAACCGAGTAAAGGCCGTAGCACCTCCCGGCGCTGCGCGAGTCCGCGCCTTCCGCTCTCCTGCAGGAAGACTTGCGCCACCTTCTGGCCGACACCTGCAATTCCAGGGACAGGTGCCTTCGGACCCGAGGAGACAGAGGTAGCAAACCCCGTTTTCTCTTTCTTCAAGCATATAGCCCAGCTCTTGTGACCCTGATAAGCTCCCAGAGTGACCCTGAGAAGCTCAGACTAAGGAATTGATAGCTATGACTGTGTTCTCTTTACAAGTCTATCTACAAGTGCACATGACTTTTGAAATCTGAAGACCTTCATCTCCACTATTGAGATGTAGGATTCACTCATTCAATCAGCAAATATTGACTGAGCAGCTACTGTGTGCCAAGCAGAGTTCTAGACACTGAGAATAAAGTGTGAACAAGATAAATAAGGTCCCTGCTTTCATAAAGCTCAACTAGGGTTGGGGGGAGACAGGTCATCAGACGGTAGGCAGATGTCTGAAAGAGATCATTTGAGTAGTTACGTGTGGTTGGGGAGACAGAAGACCAGGTAACATGACGGTGGGTGGGGAGCTGACAAGGAGCTGGGAGAGAGTGAGCCGGTTGTGGGAAGAGCTGGAAGAAGAACATTCTAGGCAGAGGTAAACAAGTATAGAGATGCCAAAGAAGGCATGACCTTAAGATTTTCCAAGAGCTGCAGGATGACTCCATAGTGGGGACCCCATGAGTACCGTGAGGGGATCATAGGAAAGAGTTGAGAGGACAAATATGAGCCAGCTCAGGCAGGGCCAGGTAGGACATTACTGAGTTTTAATTTTGTTCCTAATGTTATAGGAGCCACTGGAAGTCTTAGCAGTAAAGTGACATGCTCACTCCACTGCCATGCAGAAAATAGCCTTCATGGCAGAGTATAGAACAGGGGGCTCAGATAGGAGGCTACTGCATTAGTTCAGGTCAGAAATGGACATGGATGTCTGTAGGCAGAACAGGAAGACGAGGAAAAGTGAGCAGATCTGGATCGGTTTTGAGAGTGCTGGGTCTTGCTGATGTAGTGGAAATGCTTCTTAACATTTGGATCGTTTATGCAGCCACTGCCCCCACTCCAGACCAACCATGAAGAGCCCAGAAGCAGAAACCACAAAACAGCAAAGCGTAAGTACAAGGTCTGCTCCCTCTTGCCCTGTTCCCACCAGGCACTCCCCTAGCCCCACCCCACCCCCAGCCAACTGCTTTCTTCTTTTCTTTTCTTCTTTTTTTTAAAATTGTACTTTGTTTTCTTCTTTTCATTGATATCAGCCTTTTTCCCCCCCCAGTCCCTGCTCCTTCAATAGACAGAAGCACGAAACCTCCCCTAGATCGTTCTTTAGCTCCGTTTGACAGAGAACCCTTCACACTAGGTGGGTATGATTCACATTGAATGCATAGTAATAAGGATAAGCTTTTATAAAGTGCTTTCTGCATGCATGTCACATGCACAATCTCATTTAACTATGGCTACAATACTAGGAAGTGGAGACTGTTAGAATCATCTTCATTTTACAGATGAGGAAACTGAGCCACAAAGCAGTAACTTCCCAAGATCATACACCTACCAAGTGATGGGAGTAGAGACCTAAACCCAGATCAGCCTCATTAGAAAGCTCCTGCTTGCAGCTCCTGGGGGCTGTGCTGCTCCTGTGTGTTGTGTGTGATCTGTGTACACAAATCCCACTGTCCTTCAGCCAAGAAGCTTTGGGGTACAGAGAGAGGATCTGAATTATGACGAGGGGTTAGGGGAGCTGTTGTCTGCTGCCTTGCCTGCTACTTAGTAGCTCATGGACCACAGGGATGTGACTTTTTCAGGGCTCAATCTGTAATTTGTAAGGTAGGTGTTCTGTACATAGAAAATACTTTATAAATCCCTAAGGTGCTATTCAAATGTCGAGGTTGTTTTGTTTTGGGTATGCAATTGACCAAACATTGTATACCACAGTCCTTTTCCTCTACAGTTTACACAGAATATTCTTGGATTGCAATTATCTTCACTTCACATGGAGCTATTTTCAATTCAATTCTAAAACTTTGCTACCATTTATTGAGCAACTACTATTGGGCAAGTGCTCTACCTACCACAAATATAACTACAGTATCTCTAATTCTCACACCAACTCAATAAAGGAGGGGCATTTTTATCCTCACTTCTCAGATGATAAAATTAAGGCTCAGAGAAGTTGAATAGTTTGCCTAAATTTGAGTAAGTAGGTGCAGACTTTGAATCCTCGTCTTTCTGACTTCTAAGTGGGTGCTCTTTTCCACCATATCATGCTGCAGTTGAGGACCCTGGGTTTTAACTTGCTGTGAATTAGATGAATCTGAGGAAGGAACTCTGCTACTGAACGGATAAGGAGCTCATCCCAGCTGCACCCCATCCCTTTCTTGGCTATGCTCCGAGGAAGGCATTTAGCCTTCTGTGGCCTCAATCCGTTTTTGTCTGTCAGCAAAATGACTTTCAGTTCTTGGATTTGAGACTGCTGCTTGCTGCTCTTTCCCCGAACTGCATCACAGCTCTGCTGAGTCATGCAAAACTGTGCTGGCTGTTTTGGTTTGGAATTGTCTGCTGTAGAGAGCTGTATAATTAGGTGGAAATGAAGATAGATTTGACTTCAGATTCCAACCCTGCTCACTACCATGAGCCAAGACATCAGAAAAGTGGAACACTGACATCAAATCCTTCACAATCATCTCCTGACACAAAAGTTATTCTTTTAAAAGATTCTTTTTTTCTATATTTAAAAACATTTTTAAAAGACACAGTTTTCTGAAAATTTCTGTTTTACTCTTGAATTACTCCCTTTTCTGTGATGTTTTGGAAGGATTAATGTCTTCTTAAAATGTTTATGTTCCACATGAGACTTTTAACATGCTCGGAGAATATGCAAATATTGGCAAAACTTTAAAATACTTAATCGGGTCAACGAATATAAATCTAAGTTTCCTGGGTGCTCCTCTAAAGTAGAGGTCCTACCCCAAACCAAAGTTCTGCAAACATTTTTTATACCATCAAAACTCTCCCCACTACCAGCAAACTCCTTTTCTTTTTCTTTTTTCTTTTTGAGTCAGTGTCTTATTCTGTGACCCAGGCTGGAGGGCAGTGGCACCATCATAGCTCATTACAGCCTCAAACTCCTGGGGTCAGGCCATCCTCCTTCTCCAGCCTCCCAAGTGGCTGGGATTACAGGAGCATGCCACCATGCCTGGCTAATTTTTCAATATTCTACAGAGACAGGGATTTCCCTGTGTTCACCAGGCTGATCTTGAACTCCTGGCCTCAAGTGATTCTCCTGACTTGGCCTCCCTACAAGCATGAATCACTGCACCCAGTGCCAGTAAGCTCTTCACAGTGAAACAATATTATTCTCATGGGCCTGATGTACTTGGTCCTTAAAGAATGAATCATGTTGTGAAAATACAACTCCAGGCAGATAGTATCACTATTCACCATAGGGCGTTAACTGTGCCTGGGTGTGGAAGAAAGAGAAAGAAAGGCTAGTTAACTAACAATTGTCAGCCCTCATAGACCATATCAATGTCAAAATAAAAACGTAGAGGCATATCTCTAAGTTTCTTTTATTTAGGAAGAAAGAATTGCAATTTGGGGCAATTGATCTTCAGGGTCCTCAGTCTGTCTGAAGAACAAAAAGGAGGTTGGAGGTTTTATGAAAAAGAGAGATGTTACCTACCACTCTTTGAGAAAGTTCATTGGTTCTGGGGGGCTGGCAAGTTTTGATTGGTGAGTGATGGCAGAGGGCAAACTTAATCTTCGAGTTGCGGCAGATTATTATAGCAACTACAAGATAAAACTGGTTTTATGTTACAGCAGGCAGTTTCGGCAGTCAGATGCACGTAGAATCACTTTTCTGGAGCAATGTTATATGTCCTGAGTGCTTTTCCCTCTGGCTTCTCAACTCTTTTGCCTTGGATGTGATAAAAATCCCAATTTGTATGATCAACTTTCACAATCACGTGCCTGATCCTGCATACAAATTGTTGCCCGATTCTTGAGGCAAACCTATAGGGTTTTCATCTATAATCTTCATTTTAGAGAGATGATAACACTGGGACTCAAAAACCTTAAATAACTAGTTCATGGTCGTGTAGGATTTGCTTTTAGACCTGGTTGAATTCTGTTAGTAATACCTTTATCGCATTGAAAACAAAGGACATGTTTATTCTAGGGGACTTTAGATAGAATACAAAATAAATTGCTTTGAACAGCTTTGTGATGCAGAATTATCAAGTACACCTGGCGTTTCTTCAGGAGCCAGGAGAATCTCCTGAAATGCTCTCCCCAAGTTGAAAGTTTTTTCAGAAACTAAGTGGAGTGCTTCATTTAATATCAAGTGTTTCACAGAATTGGGGAAAAATTAACCTCTCCGTGGCAAGTGGGTTTGTTTCAGATATGAAAATAAAACTTAGGCTGCAGAAGAAATACTTTGGCCAATTAAAGAGGCATAAAATCCCAAGAAAATATTAATCCTTTTGATCATCAGTTATATAAAAGAAAATGTTGATTTTTCTTTTTAGGTCTTTTTTTAATTAAAAAAAATAGCATAGAATCCACAATACTACTTGCATGTACCCAAAGCTGTGTGACCTTAAAATTAAATGGGCAAGCCGTTTAATTTCTCTGAGCTTATAAAATTTGGTGCTCTGTGAGGGATCCTTCCTCATCTGAAGTTTTTAATGCTTTAATGCTTAAACTCCATCAACTGCCAAAAGGGTTCAGACTCATGGTCTCATCAGACTGTGTTTTTAAACCTCATGCTTATGAAGTTCTGAATTCATGGCCCATCTGCTGTCTGTCATTTACAGGAAAGAAACCACCATTTTCTGACAAGGTAAGCTGTTTCCTTGTTTTTTGGTTTTGTTCGTTTATTTCGCATCTTGTCCTCATTCTTTGAAAAGTGCTTGGACACTCATCTATCTTCCCTCCTGTCTTGCAGCCCTCGATTCCGGCAGGAAGGTAAGACTTGCATCCACATGAGGGTACCCGGGACACTCTGCAGAACTCTGCCTCTGCAAAGTTTGTTTCTCACACATCCTTTTCCTGAACTCCACAGGCCTCTTGGGGAGCATTTACCCAAGATACAAAAGCCTCCTTTACCACCAACCACGGAGAGACATGAAAGAAGCAGCCCCTTGCCAGGGAAGAAGCCACCTGTGCCAAAGTAACTGTCTGGTATTGCTTGAGCTTGTCATTCAGAGTAGCCAGCAGACAGCCTGTCCGGTGTGGGCTCTACAGTGGGAGCCGAGGCTCCTCGGTGTTCCTGGGCAGAGTGGGCCTTTTCCTACTGTGGCTTGAGGGATGGTCAGGCTTCAAGGTTGGCTGTCAAGGATCAGGGTCTCTTTGAAGGAAATTGACTTTCCTGAGAAATGAGTAGGGTGACATCTAATCAAGGGTATGGGATGACTGCTGTTTGTAGAGATGCCAGTCAAATATTTTATTGAGTTTTCCCACCTCGTTATAGCAAAGCCTTCACAGTGCATAGGAACTGTACTTACCATTTGATTTTTCAAAGCAGGTAGCAGAGAGGAAATGATTGGGGAAGACTTTTAGGTCACAGCAAGTGTCTTTCTTACTGTTTAACCACATTTTATAGTTGCAGAACACTGAGCCCTGCCTTAGTATTTTTACCTTTGCTATAAAGTAGTTTTCAGCCTATTTACCAAATGGCGCACGTGTACCCGGGGTCAAGGCCAACCCTGCTACTTACGAAGGATACAACCCAGGCTTCCATCTCATTTGTGAATCAGAGGTCACAACTATCACCCTTGCTTGGCTGTTTTGAGGATTCAATTAGGGCCAGAACTAAAGTGTGCCAAAAAACCTCAGTAATGGAGTTTGATAACATTTTAGTATAATATTTTTTAAAAGTCAAAATTAGTACAACAAACTCATAAGGAAGAAAATTCCAAAATTTTAAATGAACACAGGATGAGATGATGATGTGTGAGGCATCAGACACAGAAGAGGTGCTCAGCAAATTGTCCTGCTCTTCCCCGCTCCCCAAAGAGAATATGAGCCTGCCCAGGCAGTGCAGATGCCTGTCGCAGCCCTAAGGCAGCTGTCCCCAAATCTATTTGACAAGCTCATTCATCTGGGCAAAGCGTACCAAGCCCCCTTTGGAACAGTCCCAAAGCAGCAATGTTTTCTAATTGTCTTCTCTTTACACCAAGGTGGTCTCTGAGAGGCCTATTTTAAAACAACAACAAGGGAGAATATTACCTAAAATGTTTTCATTTCTTGGGAGAAACAACAGCTCAGTAAAATGTCATAACTACTAAAGAGTTAGTTTGCTGACTAAACCATGTATACATATTTATAATTATTTGCTGCATTAGCTACGCAGAATAAAGGTTTGCCTAGCTCAGCGTGCGATGATGACAGAACACTGAGTAACTAAATCTCCCTTCCACCCCTTTTCCCCTGCTCTGTGGGGATTTCTTGCTTCCCAACTTCCCCAGGCTCAGTGAGTTCGATTTCTCATTTTTCAATGAAGCAAACTGTATCTGAGGCCGGCTCTTTGAAACTCTTTATGCTCAGTTCTTTTTCTTTGCCCTAAATAATTTCAGGCATGGATGGGGACCCGACAGAAGAGAGAATGTAAGTATAAGATGTCATTTTTTAAGTGCCTGATACAGAGGAAAGCAGCATGGGCTCTGAGGAGGTTGGGACTCCACCCACCCTGGTCTTGGTCCAGCACCTGGAGCAGGGCCTGCACCCAGGGAACCCTGGAGGGCTGGTGCCTCTGTCTTTGGGCCTTGGTCACTGCCTGGAGCTCATCACGCTGTGTTGTTTAGCTTGTATCCCTCTAAGAGCTCCCAGGGTGGCTGGGTTAATTGCAGCCCCATTACCAGGGGCTGGTAAGGAGCAGAGGCGCAGGGAGAGGAAGAAGATAAAGTAGGGGATGCCCAGAAGTTTGGGCCATGCCTCAATTTCCTAGGCTACTGTTTCCCTTTTCAATACTTCCACGACCTGAAAAAAAGGAGAAAGAGCATTTCTTGAATGCTTACCATGTGCACGTTGCCATGCTACTGAAATATGACCAGCTGTCCCTGTTTGTGCGGGATGCTCCCAGTTTTAGCAATGGAAAGTCCCATGTCCCAAGAACTCCCTTCATCCAGGAAAACCAGGAGAGTTGGATATTACTCACTTGAATATGAATATAATGTGCCTATAAGGAATCATCTTTTCTCTTTTACGAAGAGGAAATTGAGGCTTAGAAGGAATAAGATATTCTTTGCAAATTGCATACTTATAAATAGCCAAGATCTCAACCCAGATCTGTCTGAGTTTCTCTATACCGGAAGCACTCTGAAGGCCATCAGACCCCTGCTCTCATTCAAGGGCTCAGCCAACAAGCCCCTGCTATTTCTGAACTCTGTGCTAGATGCTGTGCTTGTTCCAATAAAGTGCTGAGATTTTATGGAGGCAGGTGTACCCACAACCCCACATGCCAGATAGCATGCAATCATGGGATGCTCTGTGGTGCTGAGGGAAGTAAGTGTCCCATGTGGGCCAAGGAGCCAGTGGTGACTTCCTAGAGGAGGTGAGATTTATGCTGGTCATCGAATGATAGGGAAGACACAGGATACAGTCATTCTTAAAGAAAGCCCAGGGGCATTACCCTCAGGAGTATTCTGAGCTCGTGGATGCCAGTGCCCACGGAGGCTACTGGGACAGTGAGACGAGCAACTTGGCTGCAGAGATAGGGACAAGGTGGAGGTAAGGCTGGGCAGTCAGAATAACGTCACATTCCAGGTTCCCGGTCTCTGGAAGAATTGACTTGTGCTCATGAGAATCTGAGAGTTGTATTTTCAGGAACCAGAGGTTACATGGTTGCAATAGTGTTGAAGAGTGATTTTGTTGCTGGGGGTTTGTGAGCCCATGTGTGTTTATTTATGTAGCTCTTTGCTGGGACTCCCAGTTGACCAATGGAGTGAATGATTTTGACTGTAGTCTTTTTGGCCTTATCTCAGTGTGTGGTAGGATTAATGATGCCAAACTTTTATTAAAGAGCACCTAACATAAGCCAGGCACAAGTAGTAGCTAATTTAATCCTTATAACAACACTCTGAGAAAGATGCTATTTCATCGCTACAGATCTGGCCCAACTAAACAAGTTCAAGTTGGCCTTTACTAGTTGGTGGCAAAATCATTTTGTCTCTTTGAACCTCATTTCTTATCCGAGTAGAAGAGAAAATAGCCCTTCCTTTGTCTAACAAGGTTGCTCTGAAGATAAAAATGGTGAGGGTTGTAGATGAACCTTGTAAGCCACCATATAAATAAGGTCTTATTGCTCTTAAGAGTGGCCAGCCGGGCTCGGTGGCTTATGCCTGTAATCCCAGCACTTTGGGAGGCCGAGGCGGGCGGATCAAGAGGTCAAGAGATTGAGACCACCCTGGCCAACATGGTGAAACCCCGTCTCTACTAAAAAAATACAAAAATTAGCTGGGCATGGTGGTGCGCACCTGTAGTCCCAGCTACTCGGGAGGCTGAGGCAGGAGAATCGCTTGAATCTGGGAGGTGGAGATTGCAGTGAGCCGAGATTGCACCACTGCACTCCAGCCTGGCGCCTGGCGACAAAGCGAGACTCTGTTTTTTTTTTTTTTTTTTTCTTAAAAGAAAGAAGAGTGGCCATTGCAAAAGAGAGCCAAAAAGAAGGCTGAGCTTTGGTCAGACATATTTTGGTTGAATCCATCTCTGCAACTCCTGGCAAGCTAAGAATCCTTCCTTGGCATTCATACTTTTGTCAAATGAGGATGTTAAATTCTTGAAGGGTCACTAAGGGAACTGAATAAAATCTTGTGTATGAATCTTTTGGACACATTGTAGATATTGTCAATATTATTATATCTTTGAACCATTTTAGGCACCTCAGAATCTATTTCATACTAAGTATGTGAGGAGAGTCTCAGACTGGAATGCCCTTAGATGATTGTTTGCATTAAGAAATCATAAACCACTAAGGAGTTCTATTATACTCCACAGTATATTTATTATGAGGATGCATAACTGCCAGAGAAAGAAACAGACATTTATTTGATTGGGAAATGCAGTTTTTCTTTTAAGAATTGTATTTTGATGATAGCTTAATATCTTCTTTTTTCTTCCCCTTTCCAGGATGAAGATGATGGTATGTTCAGAAACCCATTTTTACAGCTTATAACTCATTCTTTCATTTTCCTGCTCAGGGATTCAAATGGAATTGTTTAGTACAGGAACCCCATAGAATCAATTATAACTCTTAAATTAGTATTAAGTAGACTTATATCAATTGGCATGCTACATAACTATAATAAAATGGAATTACTTGGTTGGATTACCAAAGAATACTAAATTCATGTGTAACAATGCAGATTACTTAATCAGATCACAAACAGTAAAATTGCATGCATGGTTTGATAGAAAAATTTCTCACATTTATGTCTTCCAACACACCTGAGTAAAGAATCAGTAACTGCCAATGAATGAGATAGCATAAAATTTTGACTTTCATAAAACAAGACTTGTAAATAATTTCTGAAATTTATAAGCTTTCCAGCTGACAATTTTCTGCCAAGTTAACATTTCAAAAAATGAAAAACAAACTAAATGTGTATTTTAGGGTATTATCTAGATCTGTACCATTTTGTAAGTGGATTCTATGGTGGTTAAGTCATGTAGAAATACCTTGGGAACAAGATTCCATTTTACCACTTCCTAATTCCATCTGATTTTTGTGTCTTCTTTATGATAGCTGTTTCCATCTGGGTTGGAGGGGGCAGTTATGGAATATTCCTTAGTGACAACTAGGGCCTGACAATTTCATTCATTGTTTTCTACTTCTGCACAGTGCATCAGAGGCCTTTGCCCCAGCCTGCACTACTTCCTATGAGCTCCAACACTTTCCCTTCGAGATCTACTAAGCCAAGCCCCAAGCACTCTCTCCCATCCTCTCACACGTCTGGAGCATTCTCAGAAAGGTTTGTGGCTCTGTCATGAAATTCTAGCTTAACATCATGTCTAGGTCTATCCAGTACTGAAGTAATGCCAGGTGGATTGAGGAAGAAGGAAATGAGTAGGGTCTGAACATTTTGGGTCTTAAGACATAAAACCAAGCTGAGCATTTAGAACAATATGTTAATCCACCACTGTCCACTGAGTCTCTGCTTGAGGTGTGAGGGGTGAGGAATTGACTTCCTCCTTGATTCCTCTAGATAGAATGGGCCTTTTGGTAGCAAATGAAGAATATTTTCACTTTATGAGTTCAAACAAGCAACCATATGTAAGAAACCCAGGTTAGTTTAAATACTTGAAGTTCATCTGCATCTTGGTTGGGAAGACTGAGAAAATGCGCCTTGTGCTTGGCAGATGCTGAGAATTCATTGCAGTCTTTGTCCTAGCATGTCCGTTTTCTCAGTAGCAGCTGTGTTTCTCAGGGCTGGTATGAGGCTGTCCAGGGGCAGAGGCATGAACAGGAGAGAGGCCAGTCATTGTCCCTACGCAAGTCCATGGGCAGCCTGTGGTGTCCCGCAAGTCGTCCAGCCATGTAGGCTCACCTTCTCCCTTAATATTCAAACAGAGAAGCCCAAGACCCTCCCCGAATATTGTAGAAAACTCAACCACCCACAAGACTCATCCACCCCCACCAACTCCTAGCAGGATTCTCACAGTGTTTCCTCTGCCCTGGCACCCTCTGGCCCTGAGTTTCTGCTGCTCTTTTCACTCTTCCTGCTGGCTTCTGCTGCCCTGTCTGCTGACTCTCCGCCTCTTTCCACCACGCTAAGCCCCAACCCCATCCTTCATTCACACACAATCCCACTAGCATAAGGTTGCTGTGCAGAGCAGACTTTCCCCGAAGGTTTGGACTGATGGGTGTGGGAGTAGCTGCTCAGTGTGGAGTGAACAGTAAGCATTTCGGGGCCCCCTACCCCCGCCCGGGCCCACCTCCCCACCCCAGCCCTGCAAATGCTATTACCTTCGGCTGCAGAGCCCACCTAGCGCTTCCTCCCTTCTCACCTGACCTGCTGTCTAAGCCCCGGGGATTCACTGCTCACAAAAAGACATGCCCATTAATATGCTTGCCTCTTTTCAGAGGACTTCTGTATTCTCCAAACTCAAAGAGCTCGAGTTGCAGCCAATGTTTAAAGTCACTTTTAAGTGCCCTCTACACAGTTGAATGCTGTTGTTGTTCTGCTCTATAAAGCTTGTTAGACTTTGGCACGGTCCACAGCGGGACGTAGGGAAGTTCCCTCCTCGTGACCAGCCCTGATGTTTTGAGGGGCAGCAGGGGAAGTGATACCAAATCAAGAAGCATTTGCAGTCTGGCTTCCCTAACCCAGCTCCCCTCTCTGGCCCCATCACCCCAATCCAACTAAAATCTCGATCTTTTTCTGTCTCCTCAGTAACAGCAGTTTTCCACAGAGTGCGTCCCTGCCACCATACTTCTCTCAAGGTTTGTACTGTGGGCTTTTGTGACCCGCTTCAACCATCATGCTCTTATGGCTGGATCCCTAACCTGTCCCAAAAGATTTTGACAAGGGTTTTGTTGTTTCCTAAAAGCATCTGATTTCCTCATTCAACATTTAATTCAGTGTCTGCAGTGTGCCAAGGGCTGTCAGAATGATAGGATAGTACCTAAAACACAACACACACACACACACGCCCAAACACGCATGCACATATACATGCACACACATGCATACACGCATACATATATATACAAGTACACACACATATACACATGCACAATACATGCACACACATGCATATGCATACACACAGGGACACACCTACACACACTTCACCAGGAAGCCAGCCCTCATCCCTAATCTTCCCAGGCAGAACTATTCCTCCTGCTGCTATATCCTTATAGACCTCAGAATCATGCTTGGCTTTCTCTGCAGTTGTATATTTCCATGATCAATCTGTCCATTGTTGTTAGTTAGCAAGCATGTGTAAAATACAGATTAAGAACTGAATCTCTTACAGAATCAAAGATTCTGATACAGTAAGTCTGGAGTGAAGTCAGGGGCCCATATTTTTAATAATACCACTTCTGGATGTCCATGATAAGGGTGTGCTTAGAGTGTTCTGCAACTTGCACGAGCATGCAAATCACCTGGCAAATGTGTTAAAATGCAGATTCTAATTCAGGAGGTCTGGGGTGAGACCCTAGTTCCTGAATTTCTAACATGTTCCATGCGGTGCTGTTACTGCTGGCTCATGGACCACTTTGAAAGGCCTCAGGGCAGGACTGATTTGTGTTTTTTATCCTTAAAGACTTTCAAGTAACAGGCATTTGGTCAGTGCTTTAAACTGCTTATTGAGGCTGGACATGGTGGCTCACGCCTGTAATCCCAGCACTTCGGGAGGCTGAGGTGGTCAGATCAGGTCAGGAGTTCAAGACCAGCCTGATCAACGTGGTGAAACCCGGACTCTACTAAAAACACAGAAAAACTTAGCTGGACGTCATGGCACACGCCTTTAATTCCAGCTACTCAGCAGGCTGAGGCAGGAGAATCGCTTGAACCCAGGAGGTGGAGGTTGTCATGAGCCATGATTGTGCCACTGCACTCTAGCCTGGGTGACAGAGTGAGATTCCATCTCAAAATAAATAAATAAATAAAAAGCTTGTTGAGTGACTGAGCATCAAATGACTGGAGAAAGTTACCCAACTCTAGTAAGTACATCTTTACCATTCCAGGAAACTGGCTTAGCATTGCCAGATTTTCCAATTTTTTTCTCAAGATAAGTGAAATTATTCAATTTTTAAATGTTGACAATTTTTTTAAAAAATGCTATGAAAACAACAAAAAAGGCACTTTTTTCGCAGTTGTTCTGTGTGCAGAAATGCCAGTGTGTTAAGTAGAAAACTATATTAATACATTTGAATTGTAGCCTGAGAATAAACATTTTTTCAAATAGCACATCTAAGGGATTCAGTTGAATGCATCATTCCACAGATGGGTGAGATCCAACTGCTGACGCCAGGGGCACCCACTAAGTTTTCAACGTCTTCTAAGCATTTAAGGTTATGGTGTCCACATTCACCACATGGTTTTCACAGTTTCCCACCCAACCCCTAATTTTCTATAATCCCCAAAACTCACTATGTTTTGCAAACACACATTTGTGTTACCTCCTTGCCTCTGTAGCCATCTGAGTTCCAGACACATGACAGCAAGATTCTCAAAGCAAGTTCCACAGATCTCCCACTTTATGAGTCCATGCTGGGGCTTATTAATGCAAATAGTTAATTGTTTTTGGAACACTAGCTTAATCCAAATTGACCTCTTTTCCCCTAAGACTGCCAGGACACCTGGCCCTCAGTCTTCTCCACTGGTTGCTCCAACATCAGAAGGGTAAAGGTTGTGTTGAGCATTGTCCAAAAATCTATCATGACTTCCTTGAGAGTCTAGATATTAAGGGTGGTAGGTGACTACAAGAAAAAAGTGTGTGTGCTTCTCTGTTGTGAATTATGACTATGATGCTGGCCTGCAGGTGCAGAGGCAGAAAGAGAATCATTCCTCAACTGAAGAACAGCCATGCAATATGGGCCTTGGTTCTGTTACTCTCCCGTATTTTTAGGTTTCATTCATTCAACAAACATTGTAAAAGTGCAAGTGTTGGACTGTAAAAAAATGAGAGTGGGGAAGGTCCGCCTAGGCATTGGGGATTTGGGTAAGGAAGGCACTGGCAGCTCAGGGCCAGCTTGTTTAGAAACAAGGAAGGATCATCTTAAATAATCCTGGTATGTGGCTCAGGAGACGTACTTAGAAACAGGGAAGGACCATCTTAAATAATTCTGGTGATGTGGCTCAGGAGACTCTAGCCCTTCCAGTGACTCTCCTCTCCTCAGTGGTATAACAAGGTAGACATAGTGATAATCCCTGGTGTAGAACCACTGGAGGCACTTGCTAACCTGCAGATTTCTGGGCCCTAGGTGCTCAGAAGTCCCCCAGCGATTCTGACTCAGGCACAGTAACATTTGGTAACCACAGGTTTAAGTCTTGGGTTTGCCACTGTTAGTATATGATTTGCTTAGCCTCTGAGACTGTATTTCCTCATACGCAAAATGAAGACAATACCTACCTTGTAGTGTTGCTGTGAGGATTTAAAAAAAAATTGTACACACAGTACCTTACTCAAGATCTGGACAGAGTTGTGCTAAATAAATATTTGTTGAAGGTATGAATGAATGATGGATGAATCATTAAGAGAACATTCAACTCACAGAATTTTTCTGTTTTTAACTACAGCCTGGACACATAGAAAACAGCCTAGGCAACTGCAATAAACATAACTAAACCTTTCCTGAGATTAGGAAACATTCTCCTAAAGTTTCAAGGAACTGTAAATGAGAAAAAAAGGGTTTTAGAGAAGATGAGGCACAAGCGCTGGGTAGTTTATAGGTGCCCAACAAAACCGTCCTGATCTGTAGTGACTTTTTAAATCATTATTATTATTATTATTTTGAGACAGAGTCTCACTCTGCTGCCCAGGCTGGAGTGCAGTGGCACGATCTCGGCTCACTGCAACCTCCACCTCTCGGGTTCAAGCGATTCTCCTGCCTCAGCCTCCCGAGTAGCTGGGATTACAGGCATTTGCCACCATGCCCGGCTAATTTTGAATTTTTAGTAGAGATGGGATTTCACCATGTTGGTCAGGTGATCTCAAGTCCCAGCCTCAGGTGATCTCCCCACCTTGGCCTCCCGAAGGGCTGCAATTACAGGTGTGAGCCATCCCACCCACCCAATGCCTTCTATGTGAGTTGAACAGTTCTACCTATTTAGTTAGAACAGCAGGGAGCAAACTTTGATCCTAAAAGCTAACAATATTCTCAAGGTAATTTCCTATTCTCTTGGGTCCCTTCCATTTCTTTTTGAGGAAACATTAAGAACATACTTATCTTCATTACTGCCTTGTCTCTACATCAGCTGTTGGGAATCCATTCTGCCTATGCTGATATTATAGGAATCTATGAAGGATTTGTCTCTCGAAGATTCGTTTTGATGTTCACATTCATTAAAACAATTGTAAATTTTTTATAAAGGGATCTAGTCACTTTATATTATGTAACATGCACATTGAGAAAATCACTCAAAATTGAGGTTCTCTTCTCAAAGTTTTACTGGCATGGTTACAGAATAATGCATGAGCTGCCTTCATGGTTTTAAACAGATGAAAATTATTTTTGAAGCCCTGGTTTCTTAAAATACTAACTATTGGAATAATCGCAAGGATATTTTTTGAGGGAAAATGTGTTTTGACAGCAGTAAAACTGAAGTTAGGTTACAGTAAACTAACTTTCAGAATTCTATACTTTTGAAGGCCCTAGCAACAGACCACCTCTCAGAGCCGAAGGCAGAAATTTCCCCTTGCCACTTCCAAATAAACCTCGGCCCCCATCCCCTGCAGAAGAAGAGGTAAGAAAGCATACGTTTTTATTTTTGTTTGTTTGCTTTTTCCCTGGTAAGAGAATCACCAGAAACTCCCGTTGAATAGTCTTCTGTATTTTTATCTTCTTCTTTACTTTTATTTTATTTATTTGGAAAAAAAGTTGAAGGAGAAGATCCAGATGAACAATATGTTCTTTTTCCTTGGTGTTTGTTCAGGCTCTTTCAATGACAAACTTGTGTTTTGCATTAAACAGCAAGAAAAAGAATCCTGTTTTTTACGTTTCCTAGTTTATGACCTTGATTAGTCACTTAACTGCTCGTTAACCCAGTTTTTTTTTAATCAAGCAGGTTATTATGCTAAACTGAAGAAATTACTGTATCTGTATCTTTTCTGATTAGAGGTTCCATACTGTAAGGAACACTTATTCACAGGTACTTTTGTAACCAGTGTCATGATGAAAAGCAGTTCACACAAAACATCTTCTATTTAACCCCAACTAAATAACAGTCTATGCAAATTAAGAAAACAAATGTTTCAAACCTCCTGGAATTGAGGTGGTGATTTATGGAAATGATTACCCAGAGGCTTTTCTTTTCACTTACATATGTAACTGTAAAATTTATTCAGTTTCTAAAAATTTACATTTTCAGAATTCATTAAATGAAGAGTGGTACGTGTCTTATATTACCCGACCAGAGGCAGAAGCTGCTCTTAGAAAGATAAACCAGGTATTGTGCTATAGTTTATTTTAACATAGTATAAATATTCATGGCAGAAGAAGGGAACTGACTTGTCCTGAGTACCAGTTACGGGCTAGGAATTCTTCTAGGTGCTGTTGCTAACTGTAACACCTAGGAGACCCATTAGTGCCAGCTTCACAACTACCAGCACCCTTAGCAGGGATTCCTAGGCTCAGGAATCATTCAGCTGGCAGAAGAATCTAAGTTAAGGCAGTCATTTGGTTGGCGGAGTCTTTGGAGATTTTATTAACAAGAATCTGTGTTGTCATGGGAATCATACGGTGTCAGAAGGAGACTCTCTTCCCCCAGAGCTTCAACATCATACCAGCTCTAGCTCTCTCTTAACACAGATGTGCCATCCACATTGATGTGACAGGATCGATATTAAAGAGACAGCAGCAACTTTTTGCTTTTTGTCCTAGACATTTCTAGCTAGTCTTTTAATATCATAAATTGTTAAACATATTTCTCATAGCCAGTGCCGAAACTTTATCTTAAATTAATTGATCAGAAATGGGAAAGCGAAGATCCTTCATCTTTCACATTTAAACTCTACAGCAGTTCTGAGTAGTAGTTGCACATTTAAATCACCTGGAGAGCTCTTGAAAAATCCTGATTCCTGGGTCTCACCTAGAGATTCTAATTATTCTGGAGTTCTGTGTCAGCTCTGGGAGTCTTCAAAACTTCCCAGGTAATTCTGATTTGAAGCCAAGACTATGAATCACTGGTCCAGAAGTATGTTTGTTTAGCAGAGATGTTCTGACAGGCTCATTCACTTGGAATAAAAGGAACAGAGGAAAGCTGTTATTGCCAACTCATGGCTATTTAAAGCTATTCTGATTTGGTATGAGGAGAAGGGAGTAGTTTAAAGGAGTCCTTACTAATTAATTTTATTTTAAAATTTGATTTTTATAGTATTATTATGTAGCAGTAATTTATTGAATGGAAATTTAAAGTACAGAACAGTCAAAACAGTAGTTTAGCAAATATCAGAAAAAAGATAAGAAAAGAGGAACATTTGCATTCAATTTTGGTCAAGTGTCTGATGAAGACACCTAGAGATCACAAGGTTTTAAAAATGGTGAATTTCATGGCATTTGGATGTTTTCTGACTTCGGATGTGGAAAAGAAAGGTTAGGGAATTAACTCACAGGAATAGTAGGAAGATATATCTTGAGTTAACCAATAAAGTTTTTTATTTCTCCTAGCCTTTTATTCACTCAAGCACTTATTATTTATTATTGAACAAAAGATTCCTTTTTTATCCAGAGACTTTAACGAAATTGACTTGGAAATTTCTCTGATACAATCTCTGTTGCCTTTCTTGTTAACAAAAAACTCATGCCACATGGAATCTGTAGCTGTTTAGAGAACCGAGTGTTCGTTGAATGACAGGTTTTGCAGTCAAGAAGCTGCAAACTGCAACTGACAGGTTTGTCAGATCCCTACAGGCTTGCCTACTACTGTTGCAAGCAACAAAAATACTGACTTTCACTGCTCCCATAATAACAGGAATTTATCCTTTTAGGATGGCACTTTTCTGGTTAGAGACAGCTCTAAAAAAACAATCACCAATCCATATGTCCTCATGGTGTTGTACAAAGATAAAGTTTACAACATCCAGATCCGTTATCAGCAGGAAAGTCAAGTTTACTTGTTGGGAACTGGACTCCGAGGGAAAGAGGTAAGGATTTCAAATTTCAACATTTCCCCAAAATCTTCATTTATGCCTCTCTGCATCTTTTCATGGAGCTATCTTTGGGATTCCAGGCCGTATGGTGAATTTAGAGTTAAATCACATTAGTGAAGTCCTTCATTTATTGGATGAGAAATAAAGCAAAATGTTTACAATAGTTACTTCTGCCATAGGATTCTTCCTGTATATCTTTTATTCCAAATAATCACATGTATATAACTTTTAAAATCAGGAAAATGTATACTAAGTTTAAAAAAATCTATTTAGATGGTCTGAAAGGCAAGTTCCTGCTATTATTCACCTCTGTGACATAATTTTAATGTAGGCTGCATTTTAAGTTGACACCACTGGAAAAGGGGAAAAATCAGAATACTTGCTGTGGTGATTATTCAAATAACTTGGCTCATTTCTTAACAAAATGGAGGATTAGCCCCATGAAGATGACCAAGTTGCCAAAGAAATTCTTCTCAGGCTGAGGTTTAGATTCTCATGCTAGTCACTTTTTGAGTGATAATCAGAACTGACAGAAAGAAACCCTCAGGGCTAGTTTTTTGCAAAGGAAACTAACAACTGAAGGTAATGCTTCAAAGATACTCTAAGTTCAAAGTTCCAGGAGGAGGACGAGCTGAATAAAACATGTCCAGAATGAGAAACAGCTTACCCATCACTTCTGATTCACATGCTTTTGTTATGATAACGTTAATGAGTAGAAAATAATGCATGCTTATGGTCAAATGTTTGAATCACTGGTTGGCAGTGAATACAGCTGCACAGACCCTGTAGAAGCAGAAGTATTTGCCCTTCAAGCTTTATCTTCGTCCAGTGTGGAAGCACACAGATGCAGAGCACTCATTGCCACTGCCATGGAAGAAGGCACCTAGCAGATTAGTTTTAAAGGAAGTACATTATCGCATTAGGGTTCCTATGTGAGTTGTGACCCATGTCTAGAAAGTTGAATTAGGCTTTTCCCTCTCTAGCAATCAAGGCTGGGGTGATCCAGGCTATGGATGCAAAGACTTGGCTGCTGAACCATTATGAGTTTGGAGGTGGCAGTGAGGACACAGCAGAGAGTTCACAAAGGAACTCCTGTGCTATGCTGCAGATCCTACCTCTGGACACCGTGAACTGTGTCTGACCTCCTGAGTCCTTATTCCTCTTAACAATATTAATGACTGGGGATGAAATAGAGATACAGAAACCAAAACCAAAACTAAAAACAGAGCAACCCCATGGCAAGGATACTGTAATCATGACTATTTAAGTGACCCCCCCCATATGAAGTTAAAAATATGTGCATTTCAAATTACATCACACACATGCACACACACACACACACACACACACAATTTTATCTTTTTTTTCAAGATGGAGTTTCCCTCTTCTCGCCCAGACTGGAGTGCAATGGCGCCATCTTGGCTTACCGCAACCTCCACCTCCTGGGTTCATGCAATTCTCCTGCCTCAGCCTCCCCAGCAGCTGGGATTACAGATGCGCAACACCACACACAGCTGATTTTTGTGTGTGTGTGTGTGTGTTTTTTTTAGTAGAGACAGGGTTTCACCATGTTAGTCAGGTTGGTCTTGAACTCCTGACATCAGGTGATCCATCCACCTTGTCCTCCCAAAGTGCTGGGATCACAGGCATGAGTCACCGTGCCCAACCCTTATTTTATCTTTTATCCATGGTTTGTTGGATGTTTGTGAGGAATTTTTTTCAAAGTTCTATAGCAGAAATCATTAAACTACTTGCCACATTTTACATACTTTTCCTACAATCCTCATAACTTGAAGAGGCAGGATATATTATGTAGATAAAAAAACTGAGGGTGAAGTTCACGTTTTCATTCCAATGCTGACTCATCTCCCTATCTTGACTCTTTCAGGATTTTCTGTCTGTGTCAGATATTATTGACTACTTCAGGAAAATGCCACTTCTGCTCATTGATGGGAAAAACCGAGGTTCCAGATATCAGTGCACATTAACGCATGCTGCAGGATACCCATAGCAAGTTATAGCTGAGCAAATGAACCGTCCTCCTGCCTGTGTTGCCAACACGAGATCAATCAGCCTTGGTCAACGGATAAACACTCAGGACTGAGTTTAACCCCTCCCCATGAACACAAGGGTTTTATCCTTTCCTTTAAAAACAGTGTTTGAAATGAAGACTGTCAAATTCCCATAATTTATTTATTCTTCTTCAATGTTTGTAAAGTGCATGGGTCATGTGAGTCATGTTCACACTTGAAGTCTAGTAGTGCACTGTAATAATTCACTTTTTAAAAGTTGTGTATTTTTTTAACATCCATTTCAGAAGACAGTAGTTTACACAGCTACAGAAACAATTTGGGGCAAGTTTTAAAACACTGAAACAGTAATAGTTATTGGCATCACATAAAACTGATTTGTTTTTACAGCCAAACCTCTGTCAGTCAGAGGCATTCATTAGTCTTATACATGTAATTTGAAAATAACTAAACCTCATTTTTTCAGCAGCAATAATTTAAGAGCCTTCAAAAATACAATTTTATTCTTACTTATTTGGTATTTTTTTGTGGGGGATTTTTTATGTAATTTTTTTATGAAAAGATAAATGCATGTCGAGATAACTTCTGGGATTAAAATAGTCTTTTGCTTTCATTTTTTGGTTTCTTAAAACAACTTTATTGACTTTCAGTCCATACTGTTATATTTTTGTCTTAAAAAAATTTAAACTACAAATAGCAAAAGAAAACATTTTCAATTTAGGGATGAGACTTTGGTGAATTGTGAGTCTAGGTTTAATTAACACATCTGGGGTTAAGTTAGCATTTCTTCACATCCCCACACCCACACCAACATCACACACACCCCCACCTTCTCCCAATCCAAAAAACATTGTCCAGGGATATAGATTTTACCAAAGGCTTCCTGGGAAGACAAGGGAGCAACACTTTAAATTTGTTCAGACTTTCCTGTTCGACATGGCTCTTCAATCTCCGTCATCCCCCTGACAGCTCTGCCATAAATCCCCTTCTCCTAATCCTTTCCAAACAGGCTGTATAAGTGCTTTTAAGTAATTCACCTCTTTCCTTTAGTTTACAAATCTCACTTAACAAAAAGTATAGGCATTCAGCCAGATTAAAATCTAGTATTCAGTCAAACAGTGACAATCAGTTATTTTTCACATTTTTCCCTTTGGGACCTTGGTTATTATTGAACAACTTTTATTAGGAACAATTTTTGGCGTTTCTGCTTAATCTACAAGTTTTCGGAATGGAAAAGAATATTTTGCTTCTTCGTTTTCATGAACCAATAAAAAGAATATTGGAAGGAATCTAAGAAGTTGCCAGTTTAAAACTGATGATAGGCTAAGATAAGGAGTATTGGAATGTAGAGACTTTTAACTAATGATAAAAATGGTGTTTCCCAAAATTTCATCCTTAACCAGACGTTCTCAGTTTAGGTCCAAAACTTGGGAGTTCTAAGGCTGAAAACGCTGCATTCAATTACATGTCTATACAAAAGGCTATTCAGCAAGTATTTACTTAGTGGCTCTTCTGTGTCAAACAAGTGAGCTAGGTGCAAGGTAGTCAGGATAGCATACACCATAGGTTCTAGTATGGAGTAAGCTCACTTGTCTTGCTTCACCATATTCTATCCTTAGGGTTCAAAAATATGTAAAATGAAGGACCTGATAGATTTCAAAGCAACTATTCGGTAGTGAATCATATTTATAAAACAAACACTCATTTTAAGTCTCCTGGTGGAAAGGGCCATTAGGATTAAGATGTTCTATTCCACGGCTATGACTGAAATCAATGTTGGGAAGCTGATGTTTTCATGACTAGCATTCTCTTTCAAGCACTGGTAATTCATTCTGGCTGGGCCTTGCCTCTTTTCTTGTATGTGACCCCAGATGCATCAATGGGAGTTGCTCAGAACCCTGCTCAGTGATATCTTACTAAAGCTGGGTCAGTCAGGGTCAGTCTCTGGAATGTTAAACATGAAGCCTGAGACAAGATCTTTTATCTGGGGTTCCCAAAAGACAATGCTATACACTTGGAGCTGTCTGCTGCCCGGCAACTACTCCTATTTACCAATTATCTGTAAGAACCAGTCAGCTATAGAAGAGATTGAGGCCAACACACAAAAACACAGTAAAAGGATAGACGAATTATTGAGGTCCCTGAAATCTACCAACCATGGTCTTCCAAGTCACATGACTCAATAAATCCTTCAGCTGGTTGAGTTGTGCTTGGCACTCACTAACAGGAGAGTTCTGATTAATATAAACTCATACCATGAATTAATAATTTAGTAGCTCTCTTTCAACCTGAGCCAAATTCAAGCATAAGCGAAAGGATAAGCAGTGACCCATGGCCAATTTCCTATGTCATACGCTTGCCATCAGTGAGGTAAGTTAAACCATTCTTAGAAACATTAAACAACAGCCTTCAAGAACATGAACTGCTTGTTTACAACATTATTTTTATTTTGTTTTAAATTATGCATATATAAATTAGTAAACTCAATTCTCCCAAATATTTGTTAATTCAAAAATAAAAAACTCACAACAAACAAATAAGAAATCAAATAGAAAAACTGTTAGAAACGAGGGATACATCTGATATTTTAGCCTCTTCAAAGAGGGGGTTGTTTCTTTCTGCTTCTGTTAAATTCTCAGTCTTCATGGGATGATTAAAATGTAGGGTAAGGTCACAAAGCAATAACTGGGAGAGCTCTGTATAAAACAAAACAAAAGTTATACTGTAGCACATGTCATAAAAAACCATTATTGCTTAAAGTAGCTATTTCTTCCTAATTCCTAATTTAGTTTTTCAAGTGATTAGTGATCAAACCACAGCTTAAGTGTGCCCTATTCTAATTTAAAGTAAGATTTATGTATTACAAAATAAGCATGGCATAAAAATTTACTGAAAGGGGGCTCTTTAGCCCAACTTCTCAGCAATATTACTAAACTGTAACTTGATTTATACAAATTTGACTTATATGGTTTTAACTTATTTTTATCTAAGTTATACATGCATATATTCCCAAGAATCAGATAAGTTTAAGGCATGTTACAAAAAATTGCAGTTCCAATCTCCCAGAGGCAACCACTTTTAATTTATTATTATTTTTTTAGCTCACTTTGTTTTTGTTGCTTTGGTAGTTTCAGTGTGTCTGTTTTGAGTATTTTATTGGCGTAAGGGGTGCAGTGGTGTTTACCTCCATATCTCTAAATGACATGCTTATTTGATTTTTTTTTTTTTCAATTTTCAGTGTTACCTGCCTCTAACACAGAAGATTAAGATACAGCTCTTTCACTCACCCTCTTCTCTCACAATATACTTAGGGAAACGGTTTTGCTTAGTTCAATTATTTAATGTTTAAATATTAATTATACAAATATTCTTCACAGCCGACTCTTGTTGTATGACATTTTCCTTCCTGCACAAAACCCACCAGAGTTAATAATTGGGCTTTTTCATTGCTTCATTATCAGAAATTTAGCCCAAATATCCTCCAGTTGAGTAAATTTCCTCTTGGTTTATTCAACGCTTTAGCTATTCTATTGTTAAATGTCTCTCCTCTCCTGGAGCCTTCTGATTTGGTCCAATATGAACTAATTGCTTATTAGCACTGCTGTACAGCTAGTGTCTTGGGAACTCCCTTTACCATTATCCTAGAGACTCCTTTTATCTCACCCTTCTGTGGAGTGCTCTTTTCCCCAAATTCCTGTGTCTTTCTCTTTTGTTCTGCTCCTTTGTTTGGTGGCACATAGGGTCAGTAACTTCCAGAGGGAATAAAATCATATGTCTGAAAATTTCTTTCTCTACACATGCTTAATTAGAAGGTTAACTGGCTATAGAAATCTAAGTTGGAAATCATATTTCTTCAGATTTCCAAAGGCACTGCTGCATTGTCTTCTAGGCTCCAGGGAAGCTGGAGTCATATGATAATTTTCATATGTTTTCTTTCCAGAAGGTTTATAGATCTTTTGGTCCTCTCAGTAGACTGAAATTTCACAACCTTCCGCCTTGGTATGGGTCTATTTTCATCCACTGTGGTAGACTCTTTCATTGTAGAAACTCAGGCCCTTCATCAGCTCTGGAAAATTTTCTTTCTTTCTTTAATGAATCGCCCTTCATCATTGTCTATGTTATTTTTAACACTCGCATTTGTTGGATGTTGGACTTCTTTCACTTATCTAATACTTACTTCTCCTACCCATCACCAACACTTTCCATTTCTGTTACTTTGTTTACACTCTAGGGGAATTTCTTTTTACCTTTCAACCCTTCTATCGAGCTTTTCATTTCTACTGTCATACTTTTCATTTCCAAGAACTACTTTTTGTTCTCTGAATATTTTTTATAGTATCTAATTCCTTTTTCATGGATACAGTATCTTTCATGGATACAGATATTAATGATAATTTCTTGAAGTTTTCATCTTCCCTCATTATTTCTGTTTCTTCCTCATTGAATCTATTGATTTTTCTCTGCTTTTTATATTAGATGCATTCCTCCAATATTTGTTGTGCCTTAGCTGTTTGCTCATGTTTAAGACTGTGTCACCAAAAAGACAATTGGATGTGGTAGTCAATAACATGGGGTGATCTGGCTGGGTTATTTTATGATAATTTCTGCTATTAGTATCTTTAGATCTTTTATCTTAGGCTGGTAAGATTCCTGAAAGGAAAATCTACTTGGAGGGTATAAGTCTGGCTGCCAGTATTTTGGTAGCCCAAGAAAAAAAATAAAACCCGGAGGTCTTGTAATTGGATATGTAAACTTTGTTTCAATATCCTTTTTTACAGTATAGTACTCTCCCTCAACTTATGACTAGTGGCTCCAGGGCAGAAATCTTAAGACTTATTTTAACTTCAAGTCTTTTGTCACCATGAAGGGACAGCTGCCCAGCTATGCAGAGGGCAGAAGAGACCTTAGGGAACTACAATTCTTAAATATTGAACTAGTCCTCCTGTTGTTACCCAGATTTCACCCCTACTTCCAGAAGTTTCTGGTGCCACCATGAATTGAGATGTAGGGGCTATTTTTGGCTTTATTCAGCCAGCTTGGGGTTCAGATTTGGCTATTTGCTTCTCCATTGGTTTTTTGTTTTGTTATCTCTTCTTGGACTCTCTTGTGGATTTTTGTCTCTTTAAAAATCACTTAAATTTAAATCTCAGGTCTACCACTGACTAGTTGCTTAACCTTGAGAAAGTTAAATTTCTTTGTCTATTTACACATCTGTAAATGCCAATGGCAATAGTTCCCACCTCATAGGATTATTATAAAGTGAGTTCATTTATGTAGAACTGTTAGACAAGTCCCTGTATTACAGTAAATGCTATAAGTGTTAGCTGCTGACATTATTTAAGGAAGGAAGTGAGGGTGCACAGAGTGTTCATTTAATCCTCTATGTTTACCAGAAGTCTACCCTCCGAGTGTAGCTCTACAGGTCCCTCAGAGCCTAACTGCCTGACCTACCTACACAATGCCTCAAGAAAACATCTATCAGAGTTATTACACTTTATTTCAGGAAAGAATCATCTCCAAACTAGAAAAATTATATAACCTAGTTTGGGGGGAATCTAAAGCTTCTTAATTGTTTTAAATGAGTTCAAGCATCCAATACCATTTATTCATTTAATAAACATTTTTCAAGAATTGAAGCAATCAAGGCACAGTGTTAAGTGCTAGAAATACCCCTAAGGAGCTTACAGTTGAGCAGGGATAAGAAACGTAAGGAAATACGCAATTATAAAACAGCATAACAGGTAGATAGGAAAGGGCAGAAGGGACAACATGCAGGCTCAAAAAAAGTTTTCCAATGTAAGTGACCTTGACTACTAGTAGTTAACTGGTGTTAACTGGTGCGGTGGAGGTGGGGTATAACAGTGGGATTTCAGAAGGACAAGTATGTGTTGAAGCAAATACAGAAGGGCACTTGTGGATATGCAAATAGTTCAGCATGGTTAGAGCACAGAACATGCAGGAAGAACACAGTAAGAGACTAGAGAGGAAAGGAGGGGCCTGATCTCAACAGGTCATATAGTCCATTCTGAGGACAATGGTGAGTCAATGACGGTTTTCTGTAGATTTGCATTTTAGAAAGAGAATCTTCACTGTGGTGTTGAGACTGGTTTTGAGAAACGATGACTTAAGGCAGTCAGATTTCTTTAACATCACACTCTTCAGAGCCTTTGTTAATATGCACCGTAAATTTGTGAAATACATAGCATAAAGCACTTCCCAAACTTATTTGACCATGAAAGCATGGACTCTGTTTACTGTACACTATCTACTAACATCTTTTAAAACAGCAGGGTTCACAGATCAAAGTCTAGGAAACGCTGTCCTAGGGAAAACACATGGAAAAAGTGTAATAGGCACTCACTATTTGGTGCCTAACTAACGGCCACACCCTCTTCTTCTTGGTGTCACAGCTTGATTTCGTTTGAGGTGCTCCTTTCCCCAGCTCCAGTAGTAAGTTTTGACTGGTCCAAACCAGTCTTGGCAGTCCCAGTCCCCTTGGCTGTGGCTGCTGTAAGCATCAGCACGTGATGCAAATCTGACCAATGAAAGGGAAATGTGCTGAAGGGATCTGGGAAAAGACATAAAAATGAGTACATGCCCACCTCTGAAGGTAATGACCATGAGAAGTGATAAAGAGAGTGAACATGACAGAGCAGAAAGATGGAAAGAACCTGGTCCCCGACAAAATCTTTAAACCTCTGAATTAACTTTAGGGCTGAGCTACCTTGGATCTTCTTGTTTTTCCTTATTGTAAGAGTTAAGTTGGTCTTTTTGTTACTTATAGTTGTAGGCCTTAGACTACATATTCAGTGTAGTTTTCATGGTTAGAAATAAGACTCTTAGGTGAAAGCAACAGAGGAACAGATTTCAGCTAGCCCGTGAGGAAGAACTGTTTAAAATGGAATGGATTGACTAGTGAGACAGGAAGTTTCCCAATGTAAGAAATGTTTGGTCAGGAATAGATTATCCCTAGAAATATTCAGTCACAGAATTGTGATTTTATGTGCTTGGAATAAAATAACAGAATATGTCTGTGAGGTGAGTGACTAAACATCATGACCTATAAGGTCTAATCCTACCGTATGAATCTGTTGAAAATGAAGAAGCTTTAAGTCACAGAATCTAATTTATATTTTTTAATTTGGAATGAACCTTAGGGGCTTAGTAAGAATTAATAAAGACAATGAATGTTGTGGAATGTGACATGTTGTTGTAATGGTGTGTTGAAGGGAAGGAAGGGAAGTAAAATTTACAGAGCTTAGACAATGTGGTAAGCTTGTTAGTGTCAGGGATGGGAATTCAGGTCTGCTAACTCCAAAGTCAAACATAATCTGTCTTTTGAGATCCATCCAGTTCATTTACACTGCAAACATTTCTTAAGAAATAGAGAAATCCTAATGAGTGGGTAAAATTCATTTATACCCCAGCAGAAACATAAATTGGCTCTACTATTTATTTTATAACAATGATATGCAAACATTTTAGTAATTCAATACTTACCATTTATCTTCTTCAGCTCCAGAGAAATTGTATTAATATTTTTAATTATTTTGTCCACATGTAGCTTATGATCAGTAACACTCTTCTCACCCATCTGATTTTAAAAGAAAAACAGAAACAATGTATAAATCAGTATTTATGTGTTCTTTTAAAATACTTGCATTTTCAGTATTTCTATAAATCTGTTATTTCAGAAATAACTAGGAAACAAATCTTTTTAAATGGTTAGAATTCTAACATCAAAAGGCATCAATGTGTTATGTAATATTTTTCCAACTGAAAACTTCAACTGGAATTCATAGGATGAGGTTCTTTCCTTAATCAAACCATATCCACAAGATAGGGCTTACAATGGAAATGAAGATGCTCCTTTTCAGAAAGCCTCAGCACTTATAAACTACCTTACAATTTAGCATTTGTGTTAAGATCTTCTCCAATTTTCTGTAAGTCCATGTCTTTTTCTAATTTACTCTTGAATAACAGGGCCCACATATGATTTAAGTACACAGTGAAACTCAAAAAAGAATTTGATTATAATTCATTAAGAGGATAATTCAATTATAATTCACTAAGAGGACAGCAAATGGCTAGTTTAGTTTTGGGAGTGGGTAACAGACTTTTAATTTTGGTGAACTGAAATGTATAAATTAATACATTAGTATGTTACATGGTACCTGTATTTAACCAATTGTTTCAGATACAAATATACAGAGAGGTGGTCACTAGAAACTAGTATCAAGCTGTTCAATCTCTCAAAATGACTTGAAAAACTCAACCTCAATTGGCATACACAAAACTCCAGCAGTGTGAGAGGTGGGCAGTTATGGGTCAATGTGCTTGTCCAAAATAATGAAAACAAACTAACCT
The DNA here is from genome assembly GCA_004027715.1 of Plecturocebus donacophilus. Lineage (NCBI taxonomy): Eukaryota > Metazoa > Chordata > Mammalia > Primates > Pitheciidae > Plecturocebus > Plecturocebus donacophilus. The sequence continues at coordinate 57,222 of PVKP010002576.1, forward strand.
CTAAGTCAATCTTTGCCTCTACCTTTTCCTGAGCAGGGAGAATTTCTCCAATTTTTCTCACTTCAGAGCCACTGTAAAAGAACTGATTTTGTTTCCCAGATATTAAAGAATAAAATGCCCTTTGCAACTGCCCCCCATCCCCTATACTCTGGGAAGTCAACTGTTTTCCTTAGGCATGCCAAATCAAAAAGTTGGAGAGGAAAAGAAAGATGGTATTTTAAACAGGGGGTAGAGTGGTGGAATTAAAGAACTTCAACAATGAGGGGAAAAAATGTTAAAAACAAACAAAAAAAAAAAGCGTAAAGCAGAAACTAAACGTTTTAGAGTCCAAGACAGTGGCCTCTCTCCGCTCTGGGGTCTGGTTCTCCAGGGCCCTCGAGTGCCCAGCGAGTGGGTGGGGCGAGGGCACAGTGGCGTGTGGCTGGCACTTGACTGGAGGCAGGACAGGGCTGGGTCAAGCCCTCCCCAGGGAGCTCAATCGAGCCACTATCCAGAAAGAAGAAGCTGCTCCAACTGCAATTCACCAGGAGTGGGGAAGCAGAGACCACGCTGTAGGTGACGCGGGAATGGGGGGCCAGAGGCCAGGATGTCACAGACTCAAGGCCTTATATTGCTAAACCGCCATCTCCGGTCCACAGGACGCCGCCCAGGCCTTCAGCCCTGCGGAACCATCGTTAGCACCGCAGGTTCTATTCTGAAAGCCCAGCCTCCTCCTTGGCCCAACCAACACCTGGGAGGAGCCCCAGATCTTTCGGGCCCTCAGCGACCCAGCTGCCCATGAACCCCAGATCTGTGGAGCCGTGAGCGGCCGAACCACCTAATCGATGGCTAAAGATGGAGTCCGAGGCACCTGGAAGTTTCCACAGTCCTCGCTCTCCCAGAAAGGATTTGGAATGAACCTTAGGGGCTTACTAAGTTTCTTGGTGGTTTCTTGCCAAGTGGACAGGATTAGGGCAATGTAAAATGCCCTCAGAGTGACCCCGGCCTGCGGACAGCCACCAGCCACCCACTCACCCAGCCAACCGCCCCCTTAGCCCAACCGACTCTGGGTAGAGGCCCTGGCCCCGCGGGGTGAGGCCTGGAGGCCAACCCAGCCCACAGCCCACCGCTAGGTGGTGGAGATGGAGCCTCGGGCAGCCTGGAAATTTCAGCGGTCGTCACTTTCCCAAACCAGATTAGGCTCCTTCAAGACCTAGCAGCCATCACTACCCACCCTGCCAACCTTCACCGAGGTTCTGATAGTTAGGCGCAGGGTGCCCATGGCAAGGCAAAGCCGTGCCCCCTGATTGGCCAGCTTCTGCACCTGCGGCATCCTGGGAGTTGTAGTCCTAGGCAAGGGCCCCTACAGAGAAGGTTCTGGATGCCAGGTTACAACTGACTTGCGCTGCCACGTGACGAGAGAAAGCACTGACATTTTCTGTCCCCCTGTATGCCAGGCCTTTGCAACCCTTATCTCCATTTAAGTTGCACAGGATAGCGATCGGGTTAAGGGTAGACTTTGGAGTAAAGTAGCTTGGGTTTGAATCCTATTCTGTCACCTACTTAGTTGTATAGATGCAGATAAGTCATTAACCATTAAGAATGCAGATGTCCTCACCTATCCTATGGAACAATAATAACTGCGTTCCCGTGTTACTTTGAGGGTTAAGTGAGATAATGCATCAGAGGTGCTTGGCAGTTGACGAGTGCCCCATAACTGTTAGCTGTTATCATTCCTAACACATTTTTTATTTATTTATTTTATTTATTTATGTTTTTTGAGACAGAGTCTCACTCCGTCACCAGGCACCAGGCTGGAGTGCAGTGGTGCGACCTCACTGCAACCTCCGTCTCCCAGGTTCAAGCATTGAGACAGAATCCTGAAAAGTTAAAATAAAATTAGCCAAGGCACACACACTCGACTCCATAAAATGCCTAATCACTTTGCTGGTCTGCAGCACCTTTTTCGCTTCATGGGAGCATTTATCAGTTTTTTAATCTCCTTTGTTTGATTAACATTAGAATCAACATCTGCAACCTGTGTTATGTTCCAGTAAAGTGTTGCATTTGCAAACTTATTAAGGAAGATAGATTTTTTTTTTTTTTTAGGGCCTTAGCTATAACAGTCTCAAGCCCTAAGTAGCAAATAATGCTTTTAAACTTTTATTTTATTAGGAAAAAACACACACACAAAGAGACAAAATCTGTAGTTATTTAAGGAGGGAAGACACTGCAATAAGTAGTCATCATTGCTCCAACACAGTTTTATAGAAGGAAATACATTATTAAATCTATATTTTTCTGAGTTTCTAATCTTTTTTCCTCTTAGAACATTTATCTAAAAGGAACACAAAGTTGATTTTTCTTTGTGAATAACTAATGGCTTAATGATGATCTATTCCAAACAGCACTAGTTTGAATCTATTCATAAGAAGTAGTCAGACTTTTGGATGGATCCAAGGCCTTTAGATTCTGCCAAAAATCCTGTGGATTCTAATTCCCAGGTAATAGAGCCGTGGCAGCACCTGCAAACACTTGATGCACCCCAAAATGAATTTTGTGTGCTTGGGACGACAGGACACTTCATCCTACCCAACTCCAGTCCCACCGTCACTTGATTTTCAGGATTCTCAGTCTCAATGCTATCTCCATCCACCTACTTTAAAAATCAGCTTCTCCTAAACACCTTAGTTTATCCTATAGTTATTTACAGGGAGTTTCCAAAGGTGAAGTAGTTTTTACTTCTTCATCACCAAAATAAGTGAGGGGGAGAAAGGATACATTCTGTAAGCTTATCATTCCCATAAAATGTATTAGGATCATGCCTGTAATCCCAGTACTTTGGGAGGCCAAGGCAGGTGGACCACGAGGTCAAGAGATCGAGACCGTCCTGGCCAACATGGTGAAACCTGTCTCTACTAAAAATACAAAAAAATTAGCTGGGCATGGTGGCTCACGCCTGTAGTCCCAGCTACTTGGGAGGTTGAGGCAGGAGAATTGCTTGAACCCGGGAGGTGAGGTTGCAGTGAGCCGAGGTCGCGCCACTGCACTCCAGCCTGGTGCCTGGTGACGCAGTGAGACTGTCTCAAAAAAAATTACAGATTTTTGACATAAAGTCTTCCTTTCCAGGAAAACAAATTGAGTAATTATCTCACTTCTTCCACTAGATCTCAGGGTTCCCATTTTCCTCTTCTGTCTGCTCATTATCAATTAAAAGTGCTGGCCTCTGTGTCTAGGGACCGCCTCCCTGCTGGAGCCTCAACTCCCTTCTGAACCTGACTTTGTACAACCTCTGTGTGCACTAATTTGAGAAGCAGCAACATAAGCACATGTTGGATCATTATCTGGGGAGCATGACCGGCATTTGAAAGATTAAGTAGATTCCTGTGTATCTGAACAATGATTGCTTTCCCCACAGCCAATCACTTAAAGGAAGCAAGAAGCAAGCTAATTTCTGCTACTTTGGAGTCCCTGCCCACTGTCTTCTTCAGGTGGCTGATGTTATATTATCCAGAGTCATTTTCATTTTTTCTTTAGCAGCAACACTTCTGAAACACAGAAGGATGTTGTTAATGAACATCCACATTGCTCCTAGGTTAACTGAAGTGTTTTTACTTCTAATTAAGAAATTTCAGTTCAGTATCAATATTTCCCTCTGAATAGAGTAGTGAGATGTAATATAGGACACTCAGTTAAATTTGAGTTCCAGAGAAACAACAGATACTTTAAGTATGTCCTGAATGTTGTATGCCCCCCACTGATGCTCAAAATATATTCGTTGTTGATCTGAGATTTAAATGTAATGAGAAAGCCTGTATTTTTATTTGCTAAATCTGGCAACTCTACCCAAAACACTTCAACCCTGAAAAAAAGAAAAGCAAACAGTGTGAAACCTTGTAGATTCAGTAGACGCAAAAGCCAAGAGAATGTTGAAGTTTTCCACCATGACGTCTAAAATAATAAAACAGATAAACTTACTGTGCTGGAATCTGGCTCTCCTCTTCTGTCAGCATCCCTGGAATGCAAGAGAGAAGCTAGGGTTTTGAGACAGCAGATGGACGGAAGCTGATGGTATTCAACATGGCACTGTGTTTTGACAGTTCCCTGCTATGCCTTTTTGTCTGAAAACTCTTTGTGCTTGGCTTTTTAGAAGATGACTTCATCCAGCAAGGCATATTCATGACACAATTTGTGTTAATTTCCAGAGATCCACCAATCAGAGAATACCTGTCTGTTCCAAAATAAAATATGTTTCTAATTCTCTCATGCCAGCCATCCATTCCCCCACAATACCTCCTCCGATTATTAAAGGCATAGATCCTGATAGATGTCATTTCCCTCTGGGCATTGCCCCATACCCCTCACTGTGCCCTCATCAGCATCCAGGCAATGAAGAATGACCATCTTTATCAAAAGACATATTGTGTTCATGAAGTCAATTCCAACAGAATATAAGGGTGTACTCACCTTTTGCTATAAAAAAAAATAAATAAAGAATGTATATGTGCATAAAAGCAGGTTTGGAAGACTATCTACCAAAATGTTTACAATGATTATTAACATTTGTTATAATGAGATTTGAAAGTGATTTTATTTCTTTGCGATTATTTATTTAGCCTAGTCATAATTTTAACTCCACCTCCTTCTCTATATTTTAACCTAACAGTCGTTTCGCAGCATGGTACAAATCACTTCAAGGCAGAGCTTCTCAGACTCTACAGTGCACAACTTAGGGAGCTTGTGAAAATGCAGATTCTGGGGCCCACCTCCAAGACAGCTTTAGTGGATTTATGGGGGGCTCCCTAAATCTGCATTTTTAATCCCCTGCCCTCTTGAGTCCTCTTTTAACCTAGGAGGTCTTTGGGTAACTTTTGAGAAACACTGGCTGGCAGGTTCACTGGGCATCTTATACAAGTCTCAAACAACGGGAGCATGATTGAAACTTATTTTGGTAACTGATGCCAGAATCCAAGTGGGTTTTTTTCCGTAAGTATTTTTATAGTTTTAAGTCATAAATAACCACTTAATTAGGAAAAATAGTTGGGATGGAAGACATCTCCCTGCCCAGTAGGATACAAAGACTCAAAGTCTACATTCTCTGAAGTGAGAAAAAGGAGATGGGCATCCCAACTTCAAGTTCTAATTTAGGTTTTTCTTTCTTTTATTTCCTAGTGTTTTGTTTAATATTTATTTATTTGAGAAGGAGTCTCACTCTGTTACCCAGGCTGGAGTGCAGTGGCACGATCTCGGCTCACTGCAATCAATTTCGGCCTCCTGGGTTCAAGCAGTTCTCCTGCCTCAGCCTCCCGAGTAGCTGGGATTACAGGTGCCTGCCACCGTGCCTGGGTAAGTTTTGTATTTTTCGTAGAGACAGGGTTTCACCATGTTGGCCAGGCTGGTCTCAAACTCCCGACCTCAGGTGATTCACCTGTCTCGGCCTCCCAAAGTGCTAGGATTACGCTGTATTTTATTTTATTTTTGGGTCTCTAGTTTTACTTGCCATCATAATGGAAAGTCTAGTGCTAAGATCTGAGATGTTAGATGATTTGTAAAATAATTATGTTTTTGTGCGTAAATGTCCATACTCAGAAACTCTCTCTATTCCTGCCTCTACTCCCACTGCCCTGGTGCTGCCCTGGGTTGCAATAACCTCCTTCCTGTCTGTCACCACCCACCACCCTTGTCCCTAAGAGCCACTCTACATGCTCCAGCCTCTAGCAGGATGAGCTTTTTAAACTGTAAGTGGAACTGTGTCTTTCTCCTGCTTTGAAACCTCCCAGGGGTTTCCCATAATAGAATAGATAGCAAACTCCTGACTCTCGTCCATAAGGCCCCACAGCTCCAGATTCTCTTCCCTTCACTCTCCTCTGAGGCCTGGCACAAGCCAGCAGTTGTGTGGCACCTGTTTCCTTCTGAGCCTGCCACATTGGCTCCTTGTTTTGCTTTATGGTTCAGAGAGGCCTTACTCTAATATCTTCCCATCCTCTCTCCCAGCCCCTTCTGTGTTTCCATGCAGTACTTGATATAATTTGTTGTGCTTGGCAAAGACTTGGAACCAACCCAAATGCCTATCAATGATAGACTGGATAAAGAAAATGTGGCACTAACACACCATGGAATACTATGCAGCCACAAAAAAGGATGAGTTCATGTCCTTTGCCGGGACATGGATGAAACTGGAAACCATTATTCTCAGCAAACTGACACAAGAACAGAAAACGAAACACTGCAGATTCTCACTCATAAGTGGGTGATGAACAATGAGAGCACACAGACACAAGGAGGGGAGCATCACACACTGGGGCCTGGGGGGGGGGGGCTTGGGGAGGGATAGCAGGAGGTTGGGGGATTGGGGAGGGATAGCATTAGGAGAAATGCCTAATGTAGATGACGGGGCGATGGATGCAGCAAACCACCATGGCACATGTGTACCTGTGTAACAGACCTGCACGTTCTGCACCTGTACCCCAGAACTTAAAGTATAATAAATAAATTTTTAAAAAATATTAATTCGTTGTGCTTTATGTATGTTTCTGTTTACTTTTTGGGTTTGGTTTTGGCCTGTCGCTTTCACTGTAATATACCCCTGGCAAGGGCAGGAGCCAAGGGTCTAGTTCACTGTTATCAACCCTGTGCCTAACACAATTCCTGGCACGTGGTAAGTGCTCCATACATCTTTGTTCAGTAGCTGAATGAATAGAGTGGCCCCTGCTATAGTGGTATCCTGGACAGCTGGAGATCCCCAGATGCTAATTACTCCCAGACGCCCTGATGGACTCAACAAAGCTCCTGGGGCATCTGCATGCCCTCTAGGTCCTCTGAGAGAAGGACAGACAGCCTCCATGGTGGCCAGGGAGAATGTGGGGGAGTCATAGCAGTCTAAACTAAGGGCACTCTCCTTTCATCCCGTCTGCTTTCTGATTCTGGGGCACAGACCAGAGATCCAGTAAAGCAGTGGCAAGCTGACTCAGAAGGCCATTGCAGGCCTGAAAGCTTCCACATAGCCTCATGTGGGAGGGATTACCAAACCCTAGTCTCTGATAAAAGAACTATCTTGGCTGTGGATCATCATTTGAATAAAAATCAAATGACTTAGGATCTGTCCAAAATGAAGGATGTTTTAATACTTTGTGTGTAAAAACACTGATATTTTGCTTCTTTTTTATTAAACAGATTTTATTATTTTTCAGAATCTTGTCAGCATAATCATTTTATGGGTGGATGAAATATTCAGCCCTGCTGCTGCAGGAGTTCTTTCACAGCAATTACCTTGTGGCACTTTTGCTGTAATTAGGTTTTCGCCTAGGATTTTTCCCTGGGTCTGGATAATAAATGAAATATGACCAGAATTTAAATTTGTCAATTACAAGCAAGCGTAGTGCATAAACACACAACAGAGCCATGAATTCCAAACCACAGGCTGTTGCTGGGGGGCAGATGCTCAGAAAATTAAAATGGAAATAAAACTACTGACTGAAAAACGAAAAGTGGCCCCCAAAGAAAGCAAATCTCCCCTAACACTCATGCATGATTCTACCCAACTGTGCAAGATCTTGACTACAAATTCTTAAGCGTGAAACTGGCAACTAAAGGAGCGAGCAGGGATTTGCATCTATGCAGGGCTGTAATCTCCTGCCTTATGAAATCCTGTTTCTTGAGGCCAGATCAAATGGTTTTTGGGCATAGTGGACCAGGGTTCCGTGGTGGTGATGTTCTCTCCAAGTGTCTCAAGGACTGACAGATTTGGGCACAGGATCCTCTGTCTTTCAGCAGCTGCTGTTTTCGCTGACCTGACTTCGATAATTGCTCCTGTGGGGCCCTCTGCCGACCATCTTTTGCAGAAAGGGAACTCTTAGGGGTCTGGACTGTTGGAGACTTTGACAAATCATCTGTTTCATTAAAACAACCACCAAACAAAAACATGTTTCTTGAACTTTCATGTATAAGAAGCCCCAGACAAGGGAAAAGGAAGTCACAATTTTATAAACTTCCCCAGTGCCATGCGTTTAATAGGCACACAACAAACCTTTCTTGAGCAGCTCTTGTTTATTAGACACTATGCTAAGTTTGAGGTATACAGTGGTGAGCCATGGAGCTCATGGTCTGGTGAAGGGGACAAACTGGAATCCACACATTACACAAATGCATATTACATGACGATTCAAGTAGACACTATCAAGGAAGGAAGGATGTCCCAGTGGAGAAGGTGACATGGTTGGGACAGCTTTCAGGGAGGGCGTCCCTGGAAAGGGGACATTCGGGCTGAGTGAGAAGGAAAGAAGAGCTTGCCAGGCAGAGGGAACAGCATGTTTCAGGCCCTTGCGTCAGGAGGCATCCTGGCAGATGGGAGAGCTTGCAAAAAGGTCAGCAAGGCTGGGATGCAGGGAGCAAGGGGGAACCCAGGGTGAGATGAGGCTGGAGAGGGAGCAGAGGCACAACCCCAGGGGCTGTGTAGAGGGTTATGTTCTCTCTCCTGACACCCGTAGGAAGCCACCGAAGTATGTTAAAGCAGGTGACGAATGGGAATGGTATTGGGTGATACACTCATATTTGGGGTTTAAGAAGGTGACCCTTGCTTCACAATGGAGAACAGATTGGAAGGGGAGAAGAATAGACACAAGAAGTCCAGTTGGGAGTGTCCTGAAGTCCTCCATGGGGAAGATGATTGGGCCTTGTTTAACATGTTGGCAAAAGAGATAGAAATGACATTAGAGAAATGTTTAGAAGTAGAATCAGCATGGACTCTGTGATGATTGAAACCTGGTGATGGAAGAATGGGATGCTAGGCATGGCCCATATGATCTCATTTAATTGTTACGGCCTTGGAAACAATTCTTATTGCCATTGTACGCCTGAGGAAATTGACACTCAGAGAGGCTCGGGTTGGACTCCAGATTATCCAGCTGGGAAATGGCTGGGCCTTATTATGCCTTATAAAACAAAAGTATCTGAGACAGATCTCAATCAGTTCAGAGGTTTATTTTGCCAAGGTTGAGGATGCAACTGGGAAAAAGAGACACAAGCCACTGTCGGATCTGTGGCACTATTTTTTCCAAAGAGAATTTTGAGGGCTTTGATATTTAACGGGGAAAGTGGGTAGGATGAGAAAGAGGAAAGAAAAAATAGAGGGAGGATATAGTCACATTCTTGTGGATGCACATGTTGCAGTGAAACGAGGGGGTAGAGGGAATAGTCAGTTACATGGTTGTCTCATGCTCAGTAAACCTTCACTTTACATAAGATAAAGTGAATGTAGAGTAGAGGAAGCAGTCACATGCACATTTGTCTTGGGGTGGGGAGTGGGAACAATTTCTAGTCTTCTGTTGTCCCATACCCATGAAGAGAAGCCGTTAATTTATATTGTCAGGGTGAGGAAGCCCTCCTGTGGAGATATGCAACCTCCTATCTGTAGCTATCAGTTTAGGAACAAAAGCAAAGGCGGAGGTTTTTTTATTGTTGTTGTTCATGACACAGCTTCCAGGATCTCTTTCCCTTTGGCACAGTGAATTTGGGGTCCCAAGATCTTATTTTCCTTTCACAGCCTTCTATTCCTCCATATTGTTTCTAGGGTTGCATAGGACATTTGCTTAGAAACTCTTCTCCCTACGTCTTTTCATCTATCCCCTCCATTCTTGAGAACACCCTGAAAGGTTTGCCATGTTTGTTTTCCAATCTGTCTCTCCCACTAGACTGAGCCTGTTGAGGCCCGTAGTTAGATCTTGTTTGCCTCTGTTCTGCAAATGCTTAGTTCGGTGCCTGCCTCACAATGAGCCAGAGATCATTTGCTGAGTGATTGAGAAACTTTCACGAGTCCCCTACAGAAGACAGACAGAGGGAAAACTATGTTTAAATTTTCCTCACTGGTCTAATTCTCTCTAGACCACAGTTTGGGGATTTTGGTTCGAATGCTCAAAAAGGACTTTTAAAAAGGAACTGAAAATTTCTAGAAGCCTAGTGTGGCTAAAAAAGAACTCAGGCTTTAGAATCATGAGGCTCTGGATTTAAATCCTAACTCCTCAATTAATGAGCTGTGCATCCTAGAGTTACTTATTTTCTGCAACTCTTCAGTGTCCTCATGCATAAAATGAGGATAATTTGAGTAGCTGTATTTACCTAATAGGGCTGTTGGGAAGATTGCATTTAATCTGTGCAAAGGGCTTGGTACATTAATATGTACCAAAAACATTCCCTGTTTTTGCAGAAAAGAAGGATAAGAATGCTTATGGCTAGCCAAGAAAGTCTACAGGGCTAGGAATTTGTCTCCACTTGGCCTTAAAATTCCCCTCACTTACTGACTCCTCTTCTTGTGGTTTATTCTGGAATGAGGAAAGAGGAAGTTGGCTCTCTGGGGGTCCTCAACAAGCTGACAGATGTCCCCTTAGACAGCTTTCAACAGAGAGCTCTTTATTGTTATTATTCTTCGTGATTTACAGTGTGTGTCTATAAGCCTCTGGGCACAATCATGGAGCAGGAATGGAACTAATAAATTGGATCTGTTTCCAGCTTAATTCATGGCTCTGACGAAATTAGAAATGGAGGCAGGTGGAAGAGCCCAAACACACAAAGTGTCCCTAAGCCTAGATTCTCAGGTGCACGAGGCTGCAGGCAGAACACTCCACGGCCAGAACTGCAGCTGGTTCAAGACAGATCACGTAGATGGAGCACAGGAGTCTGAGGACACCCCAGAAAGCCACAAATCCTTCCATTCCAAAACTGTTTGATGTAAGGGTCCAGGCCTCTGGAATTATATATGCATGGGTTCAGATCCCAGCTGCACTGCCTATTTCTATGAGCTTGAGCAAGTAGTGAAGATCACACAGATGGTTATTTGCAGAACTGGATTCAGATGCAAGTCTGACCCTAAGCCTGTGGTTTTTAACCATTATATGGATTATATTGTTTATGAACATAGTTTGTCATATTATGATTGCACAACTGTGAATTAATTCCTTGAAATGAATGCATTCTATTCAAAAGGAACTCAAGAAATACATGCTGAAAGTTTTGCTTAGATTGTTTTCCCGCTGCTATTCCCTTGCTCCCTCAATTCCCATCCCCAAAACAATTATATTGATCACTGGGAAAAGCATTTTAGAGAAATACATCTTAAGATCTTCATGAATTACCTAATTTACAATGTAAAGACAAATATCCTGGCTATCTCTCAAATTGTTTCTTTTCTTTTCTTTTCTTTTTTTTTTTTTTTTTTGAGATGAAGTTTCACTCTTGTTGCCCAGGCAAGGGTGCAGTGGCACAATCTTGGGTCACTGCAACCTCCGCCTCCTGGGTTCGAGCCATTTTCCTGCCTCAGCCTCCCAAGCAGCTGGGATTACAGGCATGCACCACCACGTCCAGCTAATTTTAGATTTTTTTTTTTTTGGTAGAAATGGGGTTTCTCTATGTTGGTCAGGCTGGTCTCAACCTCCTGACCTCAGATAATCCGCCCATCTTGGCCTCCCAAAATGCTGGGATTACAGGTGTGAGCCACTGTGCCTGGCCCAAATCTTATTTTCTTCCACGTCATGAGCTCCCCGACCAAACTCTGACATCGTGCATTAACTGCTGCCTGTTCTTTTCCATTATCCTAGGCCCACTTGTCACAAGCTAATAGGATATTGATTTCCCTAGTTGCCGCATAGGTGCTGCAGGGTCAAGGGTGGTGAAATGGGAGAGTGGGCAGTGGTATTACTTCCTCCCTTCCTCCATCCCAAGGGCAGCAGGATCCAAATTCTCCCATCAGCCAGGTGCCAGCTGACCATGACACTCATTAACCTTCGGGGTGCTTTCCCGTAGTCAAAGCCAGCACAAAGCCAGCAAATGCCAGGAGCCTGCCACAATGTTGCAGATCCCCAATGGGATTTCCTCCGCCAAGGCCAGGCCCAGTTCTTGTTGAGTCACAAGCACCCTCCTCACATTTCCAGGTTTATATTTTATCATACTGAATTTAGTATTATTATTATATATTTTTGAGATGGGGTCTCACTCTGTCACCCAGGCTGGAGTGCAGTGGTGCCATCATGGCCCACTGCAGTCTCAACCTCCGGGTTCAAGTGATCCTCCTGCCCCAGCCTCCTGAGTAACTGGGACCACAGGTGTGCACCACCATGCCCAGCTAATTTTTTTAGATTTTGAATTTTTATAGAGATGAGATCTTCCCATGTTGCCCAGACTGGTCAATTTGTTACTTTTAATGGAAATTTCTCCTAGTTACAAACCCAAAACCATCACGGAAGACTCAGAAAAGCACTCAAAAAGAAAAACAAAAACATCACCTGTAATCCTTCCACTCAAGGAATGTAACTGCTAACACTGCCTTCAGTCATTTTTCTCCTTTTTTTGTACAGCTTTTGAAAAAGGATTTTTTTTCTCCAAATGTTCTTAGGTTTAAGAAAAGGGGAAAAAAGTCCTTATGTTATCCTTCCCAGGAAGAACTCTAGTAATCCCTATTATGTAAACTCTTTCAAAGAAACAGTCTGTTCAATACGGTTGCTAAGTCATTTGTTGCTATAGCAATGCTTGGCCCTGGAGCGCCATAAACAACCGTCCTGACTCTAGCCTCCAAATACAAGGCGCCATTATCTCCCTCAGAGCTCTTCAGGGGAGCTCATTTTGCCAAAGCTATTCATTTAAATTAGCAACTCCCTCCTTAATCACTTGAATTGCTTGTGCTTCACACCCAGTCGCACTAGGGGGCTAAAAAAGCAGTTAGGGCGATAAATTGGGATGCGGAGACTTGGGGTCAGCACGTCTTTGGTTGGACAGACCTTTCCTTCTGGTGCTCTTTCTCTGCAGCTCTCACAGTCTGCCATCTTGGATGCTGGCCACCCAGGGCAAAGCAAGATTAGGCTGGGGGCTTCTGGGTGCAATGCCATTATAGTGAAAATTCTGGCAACACCATATTTAACCAACCCCAGGTAACTTTGTTGAATTAAAAGCACTAAAAAAATCAGAGAACATTCTGGAAAGCTCTTTGTAATGTTATATTACAGCTGCAGAATATTGGAGCTGAAGGAAGATGTTCTAAGTGCTCAATATGTATTATTTAATTCGATTCTGGAAACAGCCTTATGGGTTCAGGCAGCATTTTCCCTTGGTTTTATAGATGAAGAAGTGGGGGTTTACAGAGATTAAGTGATTTGCCCAGGGTCCCTGACCAGAAAGTGGTAGAGCCAGTTGGTTTCAAGCCTATGCCGTGTACTTCACTCAGAGCCTGTTTTCTTGACCTTTATGTTACATTGCCTTGCAGGAAATGCATAGACACGTGTGGAGCTCTGATTGTTTACACAAAATACAAGGGATTTAACACTCATCGTCTAAATGCTGTGATTGGTCTGGATAGACGTTATCAACCTACCTTGGCAGGTAGGGGAGCTGAAACCCAGGGATGTGGTGTGCCCCAGGTTGGCCAGTCAGCTGTGGTATAGAGGATTTGAGCTCACATCCCTGCTTCAAAGTACTTCCTCCTCTACTCAGCATAGTTTGGTACCTGGAAATCACTAAGCCTAATGCTCTCTTTTTACAAATCTATTACTTAACGAGGAAATGAGGCCTGAAATTAGGCCTCTGACATGAGCAAACTGAGGCCTGAAAATATTAAATGGCTTGCCCAAGGTCATCTGTCAAGGGCTGGAGCATACCTCCCTGCAGCCTGACAAGGAAGATGGAAGAGAGTTCATTTGTGCTAAGCTGTTCTGGTATGCAAATGGCCCCTTTTCATTCAGCCAAGTCCCAGGGGTGTCTGCAAAAGCAACTGCACTTGAAGAGTGTCTGTTTAATGTGAGATGACAGTGGAATCTTCAACCACTTCTGCTGTGAACTGGTCCATCCCATCTCCCTAACCTGGCTTCGTCAAGCTGTGTATGCAGAGAAATCCACGCTGGAAGTGTAGCATCTGGTGGATAGCCCGGGGGAAGAACCTCATCTCTATCGTTTGGTTTCCATTTGTTACTCCTGCTCTCTCCCTGCTGCTGGCTGTGGCTGCTGTCTAACAGCCTTCCGGTGTCCTCTTGTTACAGCTTCTGGGAACTGCTTCCTCCCTGTTCCCATTTCAGGCCTAGGGACAGCAGTGGTGCCCTACTGTTTTTAGCCCTGGGGTTGGGGGGGACTTCTCCGTAACTTTCTCCTTTATCCAGTCTTGCCCACACCATCGTAAATTGTCTCTTTAATGAATTACCCAATTTGAGTGTGCTCTCTCTTTCCTGCTGGGACTCTGACCAAGTCACTCCTCCAGTATTCCCTGATTCGTCACCCCATTTATTTTCTTCCCAATACTTACCACAATCAGGAAGTGTTTCATTTATTATATATTTGCTTTTTATTGCCATTCTGTCCTCCAGAATGTAAGCTTCAAGAGGATCTGGAAGCCCACAGGTTGATTATCAAACATTTTCCTCTAAAGTCCGGATGGCCACATTCACAGCCCAGCTGTGACAATTTGCTGCAAAGCCTGTGAAATGACTTGTTGCATCTGAATGGAAGGTTGAGGGCTGCCTCAACGGAACAGTCCCTTCCAAGGCGCTTTTCAGGGTGAGAGCAAAAGTTGTATTTCAGCTCTATTTCCTTGGGCCCTGGATGCCTTTTCTTTTTCTGGGTTTTTCCTGGATAATTTCCCCTGCAACAATGATGACGGTCAGGCCCACAGTGATCATCTTGCTGAGCTCACATTCATTTCAGTCAAGAATTTGCATCCACCTAGGGTGTGGGCTGGATGGTGCTGCGGCCTTCCAGGAAGGGAACCCATCTCAGACGGATGCTTTCTACCTGCCTGGGCACTTTTTGAGGAATTAAGTGAAATTTCCATTTGCCTGATAAAAGCAACAAAAACCCACCCACAGGTTCATCCAAATAATTTGTTAAAGGCTATTTAGGAGGAGCCATAGGCTCCATTTATTTTGTTGACCCTTCTCTACCATCTCCTTCCCTTTTCTCCTCTTCCCTTTCCTTCTTTTTTTTTTCTCTTTCTTTTTTTTTTTTTTTTTTTTGTCTGTTTGGAATAAGGTGTGCTGAGGTTGGCAATCAGATGGGCAAAATAGAGCAATTTTTGCAGGTGGAACTGCCGCTGGCTGCTCTTATAACACTCACAAGAGAGCAATGATCCTGGCAGATGCTTTTGACATTTAGGGCCTGCTTGGTACAGTTCTTACTGCTCAGCTCTTCATCATAGCTGAAAAAGCCCTCCACGACACAGCCTGCTTGCCAGCCTCTCTCTCGCACCTCTCCAGCCTACCCAGCCCACTATCTGCCGGTCCCCAAACACACCAGCTTGCCTCACGTGGCTCTGCTTTGCCCTTCAATGCCCTTCTTGCCTGCTCTTTCCCCCTTGTCTCCTGGCTGAATGTCACTTATTCTTCCAGACACAGATACAGTTAGTGGCTCACTGAGGGTCTCAAACACTTGACTCTCAAAGTGTGGTCCTTGGCAGGTGCCAGTTTGCAAACTCTCTCCACAATGAAAGAAGTAAAGTAATAGCAATTTGACAGTGATTTTTATGACTGTGGAATCTAGTAATCATAAATTTGGGCTATTATTTCATATGTTCTGTTTTATTCATTTTATTTTTATATGAATTCACATTTTATTTATTTTACAAAATGGCTGGTATGTGTGGGGAGAGAGAAACAAAATAAAAATTTGGTGTATTATAGTTATACAAAAATCAGTATATCAAAGGGATACTGCACCCCCCGTTTATTGCAGTACTTATTCACAGTAGCAAAGACATGAAATCACGTATTAATCAACAGATGATTAGATAAAGAAAATGCGGTATATTTTTCTAATGGAATACTATTTGGCCATAAAAAATAATGAAATCATATAATTTGCAGCAATATAGATGGGACTGGAGGTCATTATGTTAAGTGAAATAAGCCAGGCACAAAAAGACAAATATTGCATGTTCTCACTTGTGTATAATAGCTTAAAAAGTTGATCTCTGGTCAGGAGCGGTGGCTCACGCCTGTAATCCCAGCACTTTGGGAGGCTGAGGTGGGAGGATCATGAGGTCAGGAGATCGAGACCATCCTGGCCAACATGGAGAAACCCCATCTCTACTAAAAATACAAAAAAATTAGCTGGGCCTGGTGGCACAGGCCTGTAGTCCCAGCTACTTGGGAGGCTGAGGCAGGAGAATTGCTTGAACCCTGGAGGCGGAGGTTGCAGTGAGCCGAGATCACACCACAGCACTCCAGCCTGGCACCTGGCGACAGAGAGAGACGTTGTCTCAGAAAAAAAAGAAAAGTTGATCTTGGAGGTACAGAATAGAAAAACAGTTACCAGAGAACTATCCTGAGAAATATTTGGGTGTAAGTGGGGGGATGAAGACTGGTTGGTTACTGGGTAGAAACATATAGTTAGATAGATGGGGTAAGTTATAATATTTGACAGTAGAGTAGGGTGACTATAGTTAACAGCAGTGTATTGCACACTTCAAAGTAGCTGGATGAGAGGACTCGGATTGTTCCCAACACATAGAAATGATAAATGCTTCTGGTGACAGATATCCTAAATACTCTAGCTTGATCACTGCACGTTCTATGCATGTAACAAAATATCACATGTCCCGTGTCAATATGTACAAATATTCTGCATCCATTTTTAAAAAGCAGAGTTTGTGCTTCCTCACAGCTGGTTTAGGACTATAGTTAGGACTCCAAGACTATAGTTCCAAATTCTTCGCTTTGCTTGATTGCCCATGACCACTGCCCGGCTTCACTTTCCTCCCCGTCTCTCCTTTGCACAGCCTCCCTGCTCCCAACAGCTCCCTGACTAGAAGCTTCATACCTACTATCCCTTCTGCTGGGCACCTCTTCCATCCTTTCTCTGTTTAGAGAGAAAGTGTTCTCCGCCTTCTAGTTTCTTGTGGTAGGAACTGCGTTAAGTACTGAACAGAAATCTATGGACTGACACTTCAAAGTTTGGAACCTTGAATACTCGTTTTGTCTTCGGCTGGTTTTTGGACTGTGGGCTCGAATACAACTTGCTCAGCCAGGTCCTCCAAACAGGCCCTCATCTGATTTTAAGGTATTCCTTGCATTCCTGCAGCACCCTGCTATACCTTTCTGCTCAGCACTTGGGCTCAATCTGGGAGGTTGCTGGGAGTTCCACTGTTGAATTCTGGACCCCCTTATCCTCCTGATTATAGGCTTTATGAAGACAGGTGTCATTATACCAGCTTGGTCATTTCCATCTCCCTGGTTGCCATATCTAACTCATAGTAGGTGCTCAATAAACAGGTTTTAGGCTCCCTTGATGACCTAGGAAATGAATGAATGACAAAACTCAAAAACAACTTTTTTACTGAATTACCTGACTGCCCCTATGTAGAGTTGCTTATTTCATCTTCTTGACTCCCTCTGGGGCCTCAATAAACCTTTTTTTAAAAAAATAGAATTTCTTCCAATATGTTATCTTAAAAAGTGTGGCTTCAC
The DNA here is from genome assembly GCA_004027715.1 of Plecturocebus donacophilus. Taxonomy (NCBI): domain Eukaryota; kingdom Metazoa; phylum Chordata; class Mammalia; order Primates; family Pitheciidae; genus Plecturocebus; species Plecturocebus donacophilus. The sequence goes on from PVKP010002576.1 coordinate 74,630, forward strand.
TATCAAAAAGAGCTGAGTTTAAATTCCAGTTGCTCTACCAACCAGCTGTGTAACCTTAGGCAAGTCATTTGAACCCTCTGAGCCTCAGTTTTTCTCACCTGTAAAATGGACACATAAAAACCTACCTCCCAGGGTTGTTGGAGAATGAGATGAAATCACCCTATTATAAACACCAGGCATAGTGGCACAGACCAGATGTTCAATCAACGTTAGTTTTTTTCTCCTCTTGTTCTCCCTCCTTCCTCTGTTATGACTTTACAAAGGCGAAGGCAATGCCTCATTCATCCTTGTGCTTCTAGAGCCTGATATGCAGCAGGTGCTCAATACAAGTGTGTTGTGTGAATAAATATCACATTATTCAATAAAAGTAATTGTGCCAAGGGATCAATGTTTCTAGTTTCTTAATCCATAAAATAGATTTAATAATTTTTATTGTTGAGATATTTGAATAAAACAATGCATATAAGTGATTGGCACAATACCTGGTTTGCTAATTGCTAATTGTTGTTATTATTAGTAATAACAATATATCAAATAGTATCCCCAAATTCTCAACACCAAGTTCATTTGAAATAAATTGAACAAACAAAATCAATGAAGAGTGACCCAGGTGGACTTCTTTCCAGAGGTGTAGCGAAGGGGTGTAAATCCAATATTGACACAGCTCAGATAATACATAAAGCAAATCTGGATGATCTGGATTTGCTGGATGCCACTCTGCAGTCAGGAGTGACAGCAGGGGACGCTGTTTCCTTAATAAAGAGACAGCCAACTTGCATTTGAGAGCTTAGTTCACTTGGAAGCTTGAAGGGCGGTAAGTTTCTTGTGGCAGGAATTGTGCAAGAACGAACAGAAATCTATTGACTAATACTCCAAAGTTTGAAACCCGGAATATTCTTTTTGTCTTTGGCTGGCTTTTGGACTGTGGGCTAGTCACTTGCCCTCTCTTGCATTACTAGCATAAAGGGAAGTTATCCATGTTTATGGATGAGAGGAGGGAAGTAGAGAACTAGAACCCTAATACCTCGAAGGACCCTTGGACTGCATTTGAATTCTACTTCTCTCACCGGACTATACTGAGGAGGAGGGAGGAAGGTGAGAAGGAGGAGCGCTGAGGCTGCTCAGTAGGTATTAGTGGTGGTGTTATTATTATTTTGCTGTTTTTGTTGTTACTTTGGCATCTTAAGTAAGTTGTATTTGCCTCACACTGCTACACTCTGTATATTAAACGGATGGAAATAGAGCTGTCTTTACTACCACAGAGAAATGTGTTGTCTCAAATATTTTATGGAGACACTCAGACTTCTGTGTCTACATTTCATTTTCTCACTATTGATAGAGTTATAGGTAAACGTCCCTTTATTATGAAAAAAAAAAAAAACCCTCCAGCTAAACAATGGTGATTAATAGCCCCATAACTGGGCATGCTGTGGGGCACGGGATAGAGGCCGGGAGAGCTGGATGAACTAAAGGAGGCCCAGCCCATCTAAAGATGGCCACCACCCTTCAGCTTGGGTCAACTGTTGCATGGGAGATTCAGGCTCTATGTTGCTGTATTTTCCAATTTTTCAAAAAATTTAGACATTCAGATGTTAAAGTCCCCTGCACTTTATTTTTTTAATTTTAGTGTTGGGTCAATTAAAACACACACACTAACAGGCCAAAGACTAGGTCAGCCCATGGACCATCAATTTTCTTGTAACTCTGGCTTACTTGAAAATCCATCCTTAGTGTGAGAATCAAAGATTATCTCTAATTGTTCATTGCCTAATTGCCTGGACTCCTGTTACACTCAGCTTCTCATTCCTCTCAAGTATTCTAAGCTTTTCACCTCTCCAGAACCTGTAACTAGACCACTTTTCCTTTCTTATCTTGACAAATATGTATGCTCATCCTTCAAGGCCCATTCGAATATTGCCTGCCCTCCTCTTCCAGAAGAATTATTCAAATGCTCACCTCCCATATTCCTTTTATCCAGTGATGACGTTGGCTGGTTCTTGAGAATAATAAGCAACAGCTGCCAACACTGTTCTGTAGCCTGTCTCCTCTTGATTTCATTTGGAAAGATTCTTACTCTTACCAAGTAAAATCTTAGGCAGTGAATTATGTATTACATTTAAAAAGCTTTATTATGGAAAACTTTCAAATATACTAAAAATTAGAAAGATCAGTATGATGAATCCACATAAACCATCACACAGCTTCAATAATTATCAACTCATGACCAATCTTGTTTCATTTGTATCTTCCCCAACTCCCTCATCGAAATTATTTTGAAACAAATTTCAGATATCATATATTTTTATCTGTAAATATTTCAATACATCTCTCTAAAATATAAAACTCTTATTTTATTGCAGGAAAAATTTTAAAATTTATACCAAAGTATATAGACTACTGAAATGATCCTCCATCTATTCATTATCTGACTTAAACAATGATCACTTTATGGGAAATTCTATTTTACCTATGTTCCATTCTTTTATAGATTATTTTGAAACAAATTCTAGACATTTCAGTTCATCTGTAAATATCTTTATGTGTCCCAGAAGATAAGGACTCTGAAAATTAAATAATTCACATGCAAAATATAAAATTGAACCCCTACCTCACACCATATACAAAAATTAACTCAAAATGGATTAACAACACAAACATAAAAGCTAATATTATTAAATGAAAGAAAACATTTGGATAAATGTCCATCACCTTGGCTTTGGCAATGACTTATAGATATGACATCAAAAGTGTGAGCAAAAAAGAAAAGTAGATACATTGATTAATTAAAAATGTTTGTGCATCAGATACCTTCAAGAAAGTGGAAAGACAACTTACAGAATGGGAGACAATATTTGCAAATCCTATATCTAATAAGAGTCTTGCACATAGAATATATAAAGAACTCAAATGCAATAATAAAAAGACAATCAACCCAATTTTAAGAATGGGCAAAGAACTTAAATCAACATTTATCCAAAGAAGATACAAGAATGGCCAACAAACACATGAAAAGATGCTCAGTGTTATTAATTATTAGGGAAATACAAATCAAAACCACACTGAGATACCACTTCTTACACACTAGGATGGTTACAATAAGAAAAATGGAAATCTTTGCACACTGCTAATGGGAATGGAAATGGAACAGCTACTGAGGAAAGCAGTTTGGTGGTTCCTTAGAAAGTTAAATGTAGAATTATGGAGCAATTCTACATCCAGGTTTATTTCCAAAACAATGGAAAACAGGTACTCAAGTACATATACATACATATTCATATTTGTAATAGCATTATTCACAATAGCTAAAAGATGGGAGCAACTCATATGTTCATCAACAAATGAATGGATAAGCCAATTGTGGCATGTACATACAATGGAATATTCAGTCATGAAGAAAAGTGAAGTACTGAGACATGCTACAACATAGATAAATCTCAAAAATGTGCTAAATGAAAGGAACCAGGAACAAAGGTTATATGCTGTATGATTCACTCAGATGAAATATTCAAAATAGGTAAATCCATAGAGACAGAATGCAGTTTGGTGCTTGCCAGCAGAAGTAGGGAGGTGAATATGGATCAACTGCTTAAGGGATATGGGGCTGTCTATTTTTAAAATATTTCAATAGCTTTGAGGATAGAAGTGTTTTGTTGTTGTTGTTGTTACATGGATGAATTATATAGTGGTAAATTCTGAGATTTTAGCGCACCTGTTACCCAAGTAGTATACACTGTACCTTAAGTCTTCCTTTTAAGGTGATGAAAATGTTTTATAACTAGATAAAGGTGGTGGTTGCATGTCATTATGAATGTACTAAATGCCATAGAATTGTTTATTTTTAAATGATTAAGCTTATGTTTTGTGAGTTTCATCTCAATTAAAATTTAAAAAGCCAATATCATTTTCACATCTAAAAAATTAAGAGTAATTTCTTTAATATTAAATATCCAGTCAGTATTCAAATTTCCATGTCTTTTTTCTTAAAACAAACAAACAAACAAACAAAAAAACAACCAGATTGCTTCAACTAGTATCCAAATAAGATATATATATTCTGAATGGTATATATATATATATATATATATATATATAGTCCCTCTTAACCTATAAAAATTTCCTCCTGGCTTTTTCTCTTCCAATCTTTTTTAATTGAAGAAACTGAGTCAAATGTCTTGCACTGGGCAAATGTCTTGTAGATTCTTCTTCTTTTTTTTTTTTTTTTGAGACAGGCTCTCACTCTGCTGCCCAAGCTGGACTGCAGTGGCTCAATCATGGTTCATTGCAGCCTCAAATTCCTGGGCTCTAGCCATCCTCCCGCCTCAGCCTCCTCAGTAACTGGGTCTACAGATGTGTGCCACCGTGTCTGGCATAGAGTCTTAATTTTTCTCCCTGTATCTGTGAGGTGTTGTTTGACATAATCCTTTATTTCTTGCATTTTCTGTAATTTGACAATTAGATCTAGAAGCTTGACAAGAGTCTGTGTTTTGTTCTTTTGAAGAGAAAGTCTACTTCTTAGGCACCAACTGTCTCTCTATGGTGACATGAATAGACATGGATGATCATTGATTAGATCCATTAATTCATTAGCTGTGTACAAAATGGTGATATTCTACCATTCCCTCTGCTTTTATTAGCTGGGATCCTCCCATACAGAGCAGCATCTCCTATTTAACTGTTTGATTACGCAGAGGGGCAGTTTACATGGAAAGAGCAGAATAAATGCTTGATTTTTCCCTCTTTGTTAACTATAATAGATTTGAAAATAATGAGCTGGGTCCCTAGAATCTTCCAAAAGATTCATCTTTTAGTATCATTTGTAAATTCATGGATCCGAGCCCGGTTGTTACTTTTCAATTCTTTGTAGTTATTATCTTTACTGAGGCTCATGTTGCCCTATTTTTGGTCAATAGGAGTCTCTCCAGGCTGTCTTCTGAGTCTTTTGTCACAGCTCTGGTGGCCTTGGTGGTTCCTTTGCTGTCTGGTTTGTTTTAGTGGTTAATGGCATTTAGAGGCTGCAATCTGCAAGGGCCTGTTTTAAAAAGAGAACCTTACTATCATCATCGTATGTAAAAATTGAACAAACATTCCTTAGTATATGTATCCCATTTAAAGTAAATTCCTTCAATGTGATATTTTCAAAGCACTTTCATATAACTTGGTTTTCACACTCTAGTCTCATAATTTAATCTTTAGAATCTATTATGTGAAGCAATAATACTAAAAACATGTGCCACTCACTATGCGAGGGGCTTTACATGGTTAGTGCACTGAATACTTACTATACATCAGAATTGGGGGAATATTACTCCTACCTTGTCTATTTTATAGGCAGGGAAACTGAGGCCCAGAAACATGAAATCACTCGCTTATGAATAGAACGATGTAAGTTATCTAATTCTAGGCCACTTTCTTTTTATTCTGCAATACAAGAAGGATGGCACATATGTGGGAGGCAACTAAGAAATACACATAGGTTTTGAAATTTTTAAAGCATCATGGAAATGCACAGTATTTGTTGCTGTTTATTATTTTGAGTACTGCAACCATAGCCTATATTTGAACAACTTCTCATAAAATCAAGTAGCTTTGGCGCAAATGTAACTAGTCTACCTTTTAAAAAGTATCATTGTTGCTAGAAATAATACAATTTCACCTTCTACCTTAGAGAAAAACCCGAATTTATTTTTGTCTTTTTTTATAGAGGACTTGAAAGTCAAAGACTCTTAGTGGAATCAATTTTTGAGATTTGTCAGAGAGGGTTGCAAACTGTTTATCAAATTCTCATTGATTTCTTCCCCGCAGGAATTGCCGACAACACAAGCAGAATAAAAAGGATTTTCTTTCTGCTTCCTTCTTGCCCTTCTGAACATATACTTTTCAAACAAAAATACAGAAATAAATACATATATCGATGATCCCCAAGGCTCTGAAGGGGCAATCTATAATTTTCTCTCTTGTTTGAGTTGGCCTCACGGCTCCATTATTTACTTTATTTAATAAACACTTAACATGCTTTTCTCTTCTACTCACTTTACAAATGCTAACCCATTTAATTATCTTATAAAACCTCTGAGGTAGATACTCTCATCAGTCCCATTTTACAGATGATGAAACTGAGGCAAATAGCGGTAAAGTAATTTGCCAAGGTGATAGGGCTAGCTAGTTGTGGCTCTGGGATCTGAAATCTGCATGCCCGACCACTGTGCCACATTACCTCTTCATTCCTAGGCCTCTTCCAGGGATGCATAGGTAATGTGGCATAGTGGGCAGGCACACAGATTTTTTTTTTTTTTCCAGAAGGTAATTTCAAAACCCAAGAATTAACTTGCCTGATTCAATGTTTCCGACCAGATGTAGCAAAACATGCCTGTCATATTCTGAATGCTAGGGAACCAGGAATTTGAAGTGATAGTCTTTATTTTTTCCCTCATCAAGTTTGATCTTGACAAAGGAAACAAAAATCTTATTTATAGAGGTAGATTCTGTTTGAGGACCCTCAGACGCTGTGTTACATGCAACATCTGGCTGAAGAGTCAATTACACTTCGTGTGTTTAGCCAGGTTTTGATGGCCGCAGCCCTCTGAACATCTATGCTTGATTCTTTTGCTTTTTAAAATATGGCTTTAATAATTACAATAGCATAGCAAATCCTAATCATTATGGTAAACATTTATCCAGTGTTTACTAGGGTCAGTGACAGTGCTAAGAGTTCCGTGGGTCTAATGTTTTATCCTCAAAACAGCACTATGAGACTGCTTAGTGTAATAAATAAATAAAGCTTAGCTGTATTTTGCATAAGTGGAAACTGAAGCATAGAGAGGCCAAGTCACTTGCTTAAAGTCACAGAGAGCTGCAGTTCCTGGGTTTGAAACTAGGTCTGTTTGACTCAGATCTGAATTAGTTTTCTAAACTGCCTGTCACATTACAGACTCAAAATTCTCATTCGTTGGATTTTCAAGTGGAAATTCAGTTTAAGTTCAATGTATGTGTTGCAGAAGCCAGGACAGAAATTCAGCTTAAGATGATTCCTTGGTGCTCTTTCCTTTATTCACTCATGAAAAAAGTGGGGGAATAAGATATAGTTCCTGCTTTGTGGAGTACAAAGAGCTTATCAAGGGAGAGAAATGTGCCATTATAAGGAGATTAAGAAAAACCCAGACGAAGCTAACACCTTAGTGACTGGAGAGCCCATTGGCTCTCTAGCTTAGCTTAGGATTCAGTGAAGGCTTCCTGGAGGAAGTGGCTTAAATTCCGGGAAGGCTTCTTGGAGGAAGTGGCATTTAGGTTGGGACAAAAAGGGACACACCAGAGTTTAGCAGGAAAAACTGGAGTTAGGACAAGGGACATTCTGGGAACAGGAAAATTACTTACCCCCAAAATGAGATTAACATGAAACACTTTCAGGGAAATATAAGAAACGTAGTCCAATCTGGATTGGAGAAGGGTAGGAGCAGCCAGAGCTGAAGCTAGAGAGTTAAAGACTAGATTATTCTAGGGCTTTATATGTGGTGGGAGAGTTTATACAGCACTGGATTTCTGGTGGGTGGGGGAAGCTCTCGAGAGCTGTCAGCTGCAGAAGTCAGCCTTTTCCAACCCGCTAATGAGGAGCTATGGTCTGACGCTGGGACAGCCCATTTGTTAAGGAGGTCACCCTGAGAAAGTCAGGGATAGCCCATTTGTTAAGGAGGTCACCCTGAGAAAGCCAGAACACTTGATGGTGGTAGTGATAGCACCTGCTATATTGAAAATGACTTCTAAATTTCCTTTGGTTGCTCAAAAGGCAGCTGATGTCCCAAGGCAGAGAACCGTCAGCGATGCCTTGACGCTCTACCAGAAAATAAGGTTACTGCCCTTGCACATAATAACAGTGCCTGGGACATTGAGTAAAGATGAGGAAATTGGGTGGGTACCTTGGGAAAAATGCAAACTGTAATCATTTCTACCGGGTTTATTTTTCTGCTATGAAGACAAACTGTTTACTTGCTGAAAATATTGTACTTTTATAGAATTGAACATCTTGGGCTTTGGACTCAGACAAGTCCTAATTCCAACCTGGGCTTAGTTATCTATTTACTGAAGAACTCAGGGCCAGTGACAACCCTCTCTGTGTCCAGGGTTCAGAGGGTCTAAAACAGGGACATACCTGCCCCTTAGGGTGTTTGGGCTCATTAGGTGAGACAATGTGCATACAATACTTACCACAGTGCCTGGCACTTGACACTCAGTCAATGCCATCATCAGGTGAGCCCGAGAACGTCCATCACTCTTTAGGCAGTTACTGTACCTGACATTCATATCGTGGAAAGAGCAAGTCAGGAAACCTGAATTTCCATTTCCTTCTATTGTTGTAAGCATATCACAAATACCATTTTGTGTTAAGATTTTTTATTTTTCACTTAACATTTCAGCATAAGAGCATTCTATTAATCTGCTGCCATAGCAATGCATCACAGGCTGGGTGGCTTAAACAACAGAGATGTATTTTCTCATAGTTCCAGAGACTGGAAAGACCAAAATCCAATTTCTGATCAGGCAGGCCATGTGAAAGTCTTCCTGGATTTCAGGTGGCTGCCTGCCTGCTGTGTCCTTACACAGAGAGAGAAAAAGAGAGTACAAGCTGTCCAGTGCCTCTTCTTATAAGATCACGAATCTTAGGGAATCAGGGCTCCACTCCATGGACTCATGTAAGCGTAATTACTTCCTTATTCCAAATACAGTCACAATGAGAGTTAGGACTTCCACATATGAATTTTGGGGGGACATAAATCACTCCATGATAAGCATATTCACTGTAGATGTTATTTTAATACCCCATCAACCATCTATGTCATAATTTACTTTTGTCTTTGGACATTTAGCTTACTTTCCAGATTTTTAAAGAACATAAAGAATGCTAGCATGGACATTTTCATGTATTTAACTGTTTGCTTTTTCATTTCAATGACTTAGGCTAATTCTATTATGCTGACTAATATGAACATTTTTATAGTTCCTAAGACATATAATCACTTGCCATCCCAGAAGCTCTTATTTATTCACTTGCATGAGCACTGAAAGAATGCACCTCCATAATGCTACGGATTATCATTGCCTTTATTTTTTGTTAGTTCATCTACCCAAAATTATTCTTCATTGTATTTATTTGTTTATTGAGATGGAGTCTCTCTCTATTGCCCAGGCTGGAGTACAGTGGCACGATCTCGGCTCACTGCAACCTCCGCTTTCCAGGTTCAAGTGATTCTTCTGCCTCAGACTCCCGAGTAGCTGGGATTACAGGCACCTGCCATCATGCCTGGCTAATTTTTGTATTTTTAGTAGAGATGGGGTTTCACCATGTTGGCCATGCTGGTCTCGAACTCCTAACATCAGGTGATCTGCCTGCCTCACTCTCCCAAAGTGCTGGGATTACAGGCACGAGCCACCATGCCCAATCGTCACTCATTTTATTCCATTTCCTCCATAATGAGTCAAATCAAAAATTTGCAGTCTGCTTCTTAACATGTAAAAACATCTTCATCAATATTAGATACTATCCTTATTTTTAATTTTTGCTACTATATAGGTATACTGTTATTTCTCATCTATGTTTATTTCTTTTTCTATACCTGAAAAGATTAACCCAAAAGACAAATGCAGGGTGATAATGGGCTTAGTAACCATTGGAGCAACATTTGCTATTCATTTTTCAAGGCTGTATGTTCATATTTCAGAGAAATGATATCTTGTCAGAGGAGACAAAAAAAAAAAAAGATGGGAACTCCTGGGATGTTTGGACCAGCCCTTTGTCCTTTGTGACTTGACAGGTGAAGGTTGTCCATAATCGTCTGCTATCTCTTTTTTCTGTTTCCCCCTTTCTCCTCTCCACAGCTTTAGTATTGGAACCTTTTAGTACCCAGTGGCTTTCCATACTGTGCCATGGCTGCTGAGCTCAGCTTTCTCAGGGACACCCTGCACTGGGCATCACTTCATACCACAAATACTCTTTGCTCCTCATTAAGCAGATTTACTCGGCAATAGTGTCTCAGTTAGCAATTAATAAAAACACTTCAAGCTCCGTCTCCTTAAGATGTGCATGACAAATAATGGCATATACATTTAAAGACAGGTAAATCTGAAAGAATGAATTCGTGATGGTGAAATTTCAAACAGAAGGGAAGAATTAGGACACAGAGTTGAACCAACCTTGAAGTAGGACTCAGGAAATACCCACAAGCTCATTATTCAACAGCTGGCAATTGTCTCTCTCTTTCTCCTTCTCTTTTAAACATTTTTATTTGCAAATAATTTCAAACTTACAGAAAAGTAAGCATATGCTTAATCTATTGTTAACATTATACCCCATCTGCTCTTTCTCTCTTGGCACACACACACATGCACACACACAATTTCTTTTTCTGAGACATATAAAGAAGTAGCATACATCACAGTCTTTCATTCCCGAATACTATGAGTTTCCTAGGGATAAAGACGTTCTCTCACATAATCACAGGAGGGTTATCAACAGCCTAAATTCAAAATTGATGCAACTCCTTTTATCTGATCTACGATTTACATTCCAATTTTGTCAGTTGACTGCAAAACATGCTTTATAGCATTTTCCCCTTTTGTACGGTTTCCAGACTATGATCAGGCTTTGCATTTAGTAGTCATGTCTCGTTAATCTCCTCTAATATGGAACATTTCCATCACTCCTGCTCTTGACATCAGCCTCTCTGAAAAAAGAGGGCATCAGACACATGTGGGTTTCAATCCTGGCTTTATGACCTTAGAGCTGAACAACTGCAGGCAAGCTGCTTCACCTCCCTGAACCTCAGTCTTCCCATCTGCTAGATGGGAATAGTAATATAATGAAATGCAGTGAGAGGTCAATGAAATCATACAGGATCCAAAGGCACTGAACAAGGTGCCTGGAACCTAGTAAGTAATCACCACATTTGATTCATGTAATAAATGTAATATAATCAGTTCTGGTTCTGTCACTTACTTGCTGTATAACCTTGTGAAAGTTGCTTTGCCTCTCAGAGACCCAATGTCCTCGGCTGTAAAAGTGGAGCTTTTAATACCTTCCTCCTGGGATTGAAGGAGGTAACCTAGGTAAGGCATCCAGCTCAATGCTGGCACATGGAAGCGAGCAGTCAATGATAGTTCCATTTCCTCTTGCAAATACTGACTAGCTTCTCAGCAATAAGGCCTCCATTTCCCTTATCAGTGTCCCTTTCATACAGAATTCTCAAAAGGGAAATACACAGTTTGTGAACATTAACTCCAGGAGCAAAACCCTTACAGGAGGTGCTATCCTGTGAGAAGTTCTGCACATCCAAAGATGATAGCTCTTTAAAGGGAAAATTGGAAACGTCACCCTCCCTGTAGATGTTTTTACCGAGTGTATTTTGGAATAATCTTTTCTCTGTTGGTCAAACAAACTGCCCTTGTAGATGTGGTGGGTGTGGTGGAGGTTCAGGGAGTGGGGTGTTGGTGTGCCCAGGGTGGCCATGATTCATTGTTGATTGAAATTAGACTCTGGGCATCCATGTGACCTTTGTGTCATCATGGAAACTCTGATGAGAGTGACTACCCAAAACAGAGCTCTCCAGGGCTCAGCACCCTCCCTCCTGGAATGTGTCCCAAGGTCTTTCCAGGGCCAGTCAGGCCTCTGCTCAGTGTCACCTCTCCAATGAAGCCTTCCCTGGGCTCTGCATCTAATGTTGACTTCCCTGTTTTAATGTCTTCTTAGCACTCTGCCCTGGTCTATCTGTTTATCTGATTCTTTTCTGTTTCCTTCACTATCTGTAAGCCCCAGATAGATTAGGGAAGATGCCTGTGTTACTCTCCACTGAACGCCCAGCCTAAGTCATGGTGGTCATCAATTTCATTGGTCACCAATATCTGTTGCTTCAATAAGTGAGTCCTCTTCACCCTGTGATAATGAAACCCAGTGAAGACCTTGAGCCTCATCATGACTTGGAGGGTGCTTTGTGAGAGCTCAAGAGTGTGTCTGTGGAGGATGCGTTAGGACTGAGTTAGGGGGGTCATGACATTTGATCCCTGAAGCAAGAAGACAGCTTCCACTCTAGGATAGGGTTTCCTCTTTCCTTCTTTGATTGCAACTGGTTGTCATGATCCCTCCAGTCTATCCTGGGTGCAAAAACTCTGGGGATTGCCAAAGGCTCCTTTTTGAACCGTCTTTTCAAACATGAGGGACATTCCCTGTCCAATTGAGCTGCAGGAAAAAAAAAATAGAGATTTGTGGATGCAAAATGAGATTACCGATGTAGTTGCTGAAATTTATAAAACTCACCCAGTGATAGGCAGTGTGGTGGTCTGTAAAGGGGATAACCATGTTACCTTCAAGCTCTCCTTTTATACCTCAGAGCAGGTGGAGTCAGGACCTAGGTTCGAATCCAATCAAGTTATATACATCTGTGTGACTTGGGCAGACGCTTTTCCTCTTTTAAGTATCAGTTTCCTCATCTGTAAAGTAGGAGTGATAAAACCTATCAAACCTTCGAGATGTCTCCATGACAGAGCACCCAGCATGGGTCATATAAGGATTCCCTGATGTAAGCTTAAGCAGGGCAGGATCGGGCTTGGGACTGAGCCACTCTCCAGGTGGCTAGGTGACCACGGATAAAACACTTCACCCTTTTCAAGTCTTGGTTTTCTCACTTGTAAATTGGCCGTAGTAATACCCAGGGTATATTTCCTAGGGCTATTGGGAGAACTAGTTAGAATATATTTTTCACATAAAATGTCATTCAGGTAATTATGGCTGTTTAAAGCCTTATAAACTTAGATTTTGCCCTCGTAGACAGAAATGAAACCATTGCTGTGACTGGGTCTGATTCATACCCAAACCCCTACACAAAACAACAGACTTATTCAAACAAATCCATGAAAACAATTGCTCTTGAAAGTTGTCGATATCCTGTGCAACAAAAGGGTTGGTTCCCATCTGCCAGATGGGAATAGTAACATAATGAAATATATCATACCCAAATCCCTACACAAAACAACAGGGTCTACTGAGCATTTCGGGGAGTTGAGGGATATCTCCAAGAGAAAAGATGGAGTCGTCACCTCCCACGTGCTCTGATGCGTCTTCTCTTTAAGTTTTCCCTTTGCCCAAAGCAACGTGGACCATCCGTTTAATCAGCCTCCCATAACTCCGTTTAGTTTCTCAGGAAGCCAAGTCAGCAACTGCTCAAACACCGTGTCCCAAGATGTGCTGATGGAGTCTGGTCTGCCTCAGAGGGCCTCTCCCTTTGATTAAGCCTATATTATCTGGTTTGTTTGTGAACAGAGCTAGGTAGGTGCCATGTGGCTCAGAGACGTGGCTGGAAGTGACCTTCCATGACTCAGTTCCACAGGTTTGTTTGCAAGAATACAGACACACAAGTGGCCGCTGACAATATGTGTTCCAACATCATATACGGAGCATATTTTGCTCAGAAACATGCCCTGTTAGTTGTTGAAACCTTTTCTGCATTCCCTGAAACAAATGACACTATGGTGTATTTTCTTTTGGGGGGCAGTAAACTAGTCTTTTATGTTGACAATGATAATATTATATTCTACAATCTATTTGCATTTCTCTATTCTGTGGATTTTATTGCTTAGTATAAATCCCCCGGCTGAGGTGCATTAAGCTTCACTCAGGGAGAAACAACGCATTTTATCATAGGGCCGGATAGCTACATGCGCAAGATGCTACCTGCTGGGATTGGTTTTTGCCCAGATGTGCAGGAGAGATGCATAGAGAGGAAGAAATGCATACATGTGTGCAGGTTTTGGCATGTGCACAAGGAGCCTGGAGGATTTTCTTTGGGTCTACAGTCAAAATGGATTTCCAAGAGGAAGCTGTTTGAACACACACCTCTTCCCTGTGCTACATATGGTCCCGTCTCCGCCAGCCAGGTTTTCAGGAAAGTGATCAGCACTTGCTTCAGCTCTGGCTAGAACTCTTTGGCCAATGTGATGGGCAGAAAACTGGAATGGGGACAGAAAAGCACCTCGGAGGCTTGAAGAGTCAAGTCTCTCATCACCTTGCTGTAGGTTTTCTGAATACTTCTGAGTGTAGGAACATTTTTTCTTAACAGGCAAGTCAGGAACTGCTAAGATAAACCATAGCAGTAAGCTCAAGCCAGGGTTAATGTTTACCATTGATCGGCCACCAAGTGTTTGCTATGTGCCATGCATTGTGCTAAGCACTATCTCATTTAATATTCACAACAATCTTGTGAGGTAGGTGCTACTGTTATCTCCATTTTACAGATGGGGAAACTGAGGCATAAGTTTCCACAGCTAGTAACTTGTGGAATAGGAATTCAACCATTGAAGAGTCTGGCTGTAGTTTTTTGTGGCAGGAGAAAATAGGCTGTCTAAATTTGCCTTGGGAAACCATCATGGTGGTCACAAAACCACTTCTATGGCTTGCCTTGACGTAGCAGGAACGAACATTTAAAGAAAGAATGAGCGGGTCATGGTTACGATTGGATGATGATGTCTGATGGGTTGTTTGGTGTCAATTTCTGTAATGTCTTTCTATTTCCGTCAAGGCTATTATCTTTTCCTCTCTTTCAGTGACGTTTCCTAGATGTAGAAAGTGGGAGTATATTGGGCATCTCAGAGTTTTTGGCTGAACTGAAGGGTCTGGTGATAACTTTACCCCCAAATCCTTGGGAGAAAAATAGGGAGTCCCTGCTTCAGCTCTGCTCAGAAGAACACCCCACATGTACTGGTTTCTGTGTCAATAGACTGGTTAGGTTAACCAAATGGGTCTGGTAAATACCCAACTTTTAATAGAACATTTCTGTGGCTTGGATTATTAAAGTCACAAAATGCTTATTTAATCGTGTTTCAAGTCCATTTACCTTTTTTGAGTCTAAAGAAGACTCACTCGGTCAGAAGGGGTAGAGGGAAGAGGATTAATACATGATTTTCTCTTTTTCCCCTTTTCCTTTTAACTTAGGCTGAGAATTATTTGAATGCCTGTTTCATATCGAGCTTTTAAGTATAACATTTGTGAGTGAAATTGCCCCTTTTATTTTCAAGGTAATTGAATTCCATTTTTCACTTTCCATTTCCCTCTAGAAAAATGTTTTCAGAGCTTGACTTCTTAGTGGGTGATTTTCTGGGGTGGGAACTTCAGAATCATAAGACATTCTAGTGTGGAAATGGCATTCAGGACCTGGACGGCCAGGTCCCTTCTCTGCAGATGAATAGCCTCCACCAGCCAGTCTTGGAGAACGTGTTGATTTCACTGTGTTTTTATTTGAAACACTGAAGGAATGCCCATACCTTGTCCTTGGGCCAGGGCTGGGGTTAGGAGAGCTGGACTTCTGTCCAGAATCTTGTCATCTGTAGGGCAGCTGAGGAGCGTTGTTACTCTGAGGCAAAAAGGCCTGGAACCCTGTGCTAAACTGGTTTAGATTCGTGTCCCTGAAAGTGTTGGACAAAGGAGAGTCGATTTTAGGTGGCACCTGGACACGACTTTAAATAACACTGTATCAGGTAGTGACACAATGATTGTCTTTCCAACTCTTTTTCAGTCTTTCCGATTATCTTAGGGACAAAGTCTGAGTTTGGTGCTGTTGTGTCAAACTATCTTCTCATCTCTGTTTTTTAAAGACAGATCAAGCCTTACTCTTAGGGCTTTAGAAGGTAATAGTTTCTAATTTGGATTTAATAACATTGTTTTATTTCCTTTTTAACATTTTTATGATAACTTTTGCTTTATAGCACTTTTAAAGGTAGGATAAAATTTTCATTTGAAAACAAGTTGGTTGGAGATATTTTTCACTCTCACGCAGATGACCCACCTTCACAGCATATGAGCCACTGACGTCGGGGAAGCAGTAGCTTAGGTGGTCAGGCAGGAAATTCAAGGAGGTTGATTTCTGCCAAAGTCAGAGATGATTGCCACTTACTGGAAGGCTGCATTGGAACAGAGTGGGCGGAGGCATGGGGAGCAGAGCGGATTTCCAATCTTCCCACTGCCCTCACTGCCTGTGTCTTGGCCTTCTTGAACTTTGGTTTTCTCATCTGTGGAACGGGTTTCATGAACAGTTTGGAAGAAAGCAGACTAACTTCATTTTCTAAAATAGAGTGAGTGGTGTGGATGATACTCACCCCAAAGGTGCAGGCTCCCTACTTCTGTTTTCTTATTGCCAGGGCTCCGAGTTTGCCTCTGGGTGGAAGGGGAAGGTGGACCAGAACTCATATGCACTGCACCCTGGTGAAGAAATGCACCCTGAGGCCAGGAAATAGTATAAACCCATCTGGCTGCCGCAGCCCAGTAGCATGAAGATCAAAGTCACGTGTGAGTTTTGTGCACTGGCAGAGCCTTTCCTCTTCTCAGGCTGAAAATCTTTGGCAATCGGAGGCAGGCTCTGAATTAAGCTTAATTAAAATTCACTCTTAATTAGGGCCATTACTTAAAATCAATTCTACATAATAAAGCTGTGTAATCATAATTAAGCCCCCGAAATGGGATTAGGAAGCAAAGAATGCAAAAGCCAGACATGGGTGAGTCTGGTGATGGCAGGGGCAGTAGCAGGGACTTCTCGAATTAACAGAATTTTTAAGTAGCCAAGGCCCCGTGAGGGCTCTGATGAGAACCTCGGTGGCAGGCAGCACAGCGAGCTAATCAGAAAAAGGATTTGAGATGAACGGACCCCGAGAGGCAAAGCTCCGCGGTGTGGTGTTATGGGCAGGGGGATGGAGTGGCATAAAACGGAGGGACCAGATAAATCTCCTCTCCAGGCCCTGTTTCCCCAGCTGTGAAATCAGGGTGGAGGGCAGCTGTTTCCTAAACAAGGATGTCTCTAATGACTGTCTGCAAACTCAGGACCCCTGATGTGGGGCTCTCTTGAGGGATTTCACAGCAGCAAAGTCAGGATCGATGCCATCTGCTTGTAGCTTGAGAGGGTTCCTATGGAGTTGAGTTTAGTAGTTGTTGGCATCATTGCAGTGGTGGTTGTTTATTTTCTAACTAATGAAGGAGGGAGTGTGAAGTAATATTTGCTAATCTCTTGCTTCCACACTGATGAGCACATAAAAATTAGGAGCTTGGTTTTAGAATGAGACAATTTTGAATTTTGGATGTGCCAATTACTGGTCAAGTGGTTTGAGGGCAACATTTACTTCACTTTTCAGTTTATTCAACTGTTGTATGAGAATTATAATCATAGTAGATACCTTGAAGGTTGTTCTGAGAATCATGCATATGCTTATAGCACAGTGCCTGACAAATAACAATTAATTTTATATTGTTTCCATGTATTTATAGTGTTGATTATATTTACATTTTGAATTTACTGTGCATCAAGCACTGTTCTGTTTTATATGTATGAGCTAATTTTATTTTCACAATCGCTTTATGAATAAACATTATTATTTTCTCTGGTTTCTAGATAAGGAATCTGAGGCTCAGAGAGGTTAAGTATCTTGCCTAAGGGCACACAGAAAGTAAGTAGCAAATAATAAGAGCCACACAAATGATAGTTATTATTATGAGGATACTATCTGTCTATCTGTATGTGCTTGGAAGCTACAGCAAAGCGTCAAGGGAGGTCACTTACCTGTCGTCATCTCCTAGAACCCAAGCCTGTGCTTCTAATACTGCCAGAGTAAGGCCAGGCATTTGAGTTCAGAGCAAAAGGGGCTGCCAGGTACGGATTCTAGAGCTGTGGAATTGGAGCCCAGAGGGAAAGCCAGAGAGAGTTTCTCCCCACATCTGTTTTTCTTTAATTAATTATTTTATTTTAAAGATGGAGTCTCTCTATGTTGCCCATGCTGAACTCAAGCTCCTGGGCTCAAGGGATCCTCCTGCCGCATTCTCCTGAGTAGCTGCGATCGCAGGCATGCACCACCATGCCCAGCGCTGTATCTGTGTTTTGACTTAGTGTTTTAGTTCAGTTCACACTTCTCATGCCACATACATGAGCGTTAACTGTGTGCCTGAAGCTAAGTTGGCCTGGGCATACACTATCTTATTTAGTTTTTACCACAGACTCACAAGTCAGGAAATGTTACTCCCATTTTGCAGATGAGGAAACTGAGGCTCAGAAAAGCAAAGCTCATTGACAAAAGTAAAATATATCCTTTAACCTCAAATTGGCATGGGGCTAGAAATTGGATTTTCAATCCATGTCATCAAACACCATGCAGTTCCAGAAAAGCTGCTCAGACTGGGGTACCTCCCAGACTCTGTCTCTGCTCACACCCAAGTCAGCAAAAAGGACCTTTCTTTTTCCTTTTTTTTTTTTTTTGAGATGGAGTCTTGCTCCCATTGTCCAGGCTGCTGGAGTGCAGTGGCATGATCTCGGCTCACTGCAACTGCTGCCTCCTGGGTTTAAGCAATTCTCCTGTCTCAGCCTCCTGAATAGCCAGAATTACAGGTGTGCACTGCCATGCTCGGCTAATTTTCTGTATTTTTAGTAGGGACAGGGTTTCGCCATGTTGGTCAGGCTAGTCTTGAACTCCTGACCTCAGGTGATCCACCCGTCTCCGCCTCCTAAAGTGCTGGGATTATAGGCATGAGCCACCGCACCTGGCCAGGACCTCTCTACAGCTAGGTTTGGAACCAAAGATGCCTTGGTGCTGGAGATGTCCTGCAGTTCACATTTCCCAGACAGCCTCAGGCCTATGCAGCAATTCCCCTCAGTGGTATCCGTTCTGCTTATATGCCTCCAGTGAGGAGGACAGCACCTCTAAATTCTCACTTTCTTTGACAGAATAGAGCCAGAGAGAAATGTATCCTGGAACTAATATTCATGAAGGCCTTCCAATTCAGACTCAACACCATTGCCAAGTCAGTGTGTTTGGGTGAGTATGTATTGAAAGCGTTGATTTGTTAAATGCAAAAGTTTCAATTGTATCACAATTTTTGCAAATCTGTGTTAGAATTTCCTCATTGGTTAACAAGTCAAGAACTTGAATTGGAAAAGAAAATGGGATGAGGTCTGGTCCATTGTCCATGCCTAGGGCCCCTGAGAGTTAGCAAAGATATTCCTTGTTAAGCTCAAATTTGTACGTTTGTGACATTTGTGTTCCCTGGCAAGGGTCCAGAGAGGACTGGCTCAGGGAAGGTGTAAGGTGCTGCTGCTACCCGTGACCTGGCTGTGTGGGAATGAAGGGAAGTCTTGCTCTGATAAGGAAGAGCACACGATTACTGCCCAGTGCTAACCTGATGCAGCCCAGGGCCCTCCTACGGCTGAAGGGAGGGTAAATGGTGGAGGGTAGGGGACCTGGTGGCCAACTCAAGTTTCCTAGGATCCCAGAGGGTCTGCTCTGTAAGCAAATGGTGACCACTTCCTTGTGCCTGCACCAGGCACCCCGCCACACAACTCCAGGGGGCACCATTTTCATGGTATTTTATGTCAATGCCTCCCTGTGGAGTTGTGCTACACAGATCCCCTGAGGCAAACCCCAGCTCCAGAGAGTTGAACCCCACATGGAAATACTGGGCCCCCGGTGCTCACAGACCCTGACTCCTGACCTGAGGAGGCTGCCGTCCCTCTCCCTGCACAACCTCTTTGTCCTTGAGCATGAGAGCATTTGCCTCTATTTACACTAAATAGAGCCAGCTCCACTTGCTGGCTCCTGTATTTTGGACAAGCCGAGCTAGAGGCCCTCGAAGCCAGTCCTAGCAGGCAGCTGCGTGTCCTGGTGGTGGTCATGCGGATGGCTCTCCTGGCCAGGTCCTCCTCCAACAACGTTTACTAAACACCTTATCTCCCTGAAAACACATGAGTAATGTTTATGAAAGATCACCCTGTCCCTTCTACCAGGCAGTGGGGGTGCCAGGGTATACTCCCTTACCTTCTTTGCTTCCCTTTGCCCTCTCTGTTCCCCTCCTTTGGAAAACCATGCTGGGTCTTCCCTCACTGCAGGCCTGAGTGGAGAGCAGCACCCTCCACGGGCCTTTCCATCAGCTCCATGTCTCCACTTTCCAGGGCACATTCACCGCCCCCTGGGAGTGTTGTCAGCCTCATTGTACATAGGGGGAAACAGGCTGAGAGCAGCAGAGCCTCTTGGCCAAAGTTACAAAGTGGGTTGGTGGCTGGGCTGGGGACCCAGGCTCCTGACTCCTAAAGCCTCCTCTGAACTGCTATATTCGTGATAACCATTCATTTAAACATTTCTGATTTTTCTACAGGTGGATGGCTGGGTGGATCAATAGCTAGTTATATACATAAACAGAAAAAAATAGCTGGACAAATGAATAGGTGGATAGAGATGATTGTATGGATAGATAGAGGTGACCACAGACAATTCTGGAAGAAAACAGGAAAAATGTGGACAGCAGCTGCCTCTAGGACGGGAATAAGGCATGTGGGGAAGAGAGAGAGAGAGACGACTTTTTCTTTTTTGCTATCTCTAAACTGTTGGAATGTTTTTTATGTGCATAAATTAGTTTTAAAAAAATCTCTTTTTCTATTTTTTGCCCTCTATTCCTGTGTGTCTGCCTACAGGAGAAATAAGGAACCAACCCACTAGAAAAGTTGCAGGAGATTCCTAGGGGAACCCACAAAGTTAGCTCCTTGCCAGAAAGCTGCTCCTCCAGATGAATCCAGTGCATCGGATGGGCTCAGATGCATCGGTGGCACAGACCTCTACTGAAAAGAGCAATAGTGGAAGGCCAATGAAACCCAGATTTTGAAATCTGAGAGCCATGTGGAGCTGCCCGTTACCGCTACCCCTGGTCAGTGACCAGAGAATCTTTTAGCAGCAACAGCAGGGATGTTTATTTCACGGGTATGTATAAAGCAACTCACTGAAAACAACCTGCATGCCCAGCAACTTGGAACTGGTTAAATGATTTTTGGTTCGGCCACACAGTGGAATACCATGCGGCCATTAAGAATAAATCAAAAGTCCTATACTTCCCATATTCAACATTAGATTTAAAACAACTGAACAAACACCTTCACGATTAGGCTTCCTCAGGTTGGAACGTGAAGTCAAGTCAACGTGTGTCAGAACGTTAACAATAGCTAACTCTTGGTTGTGATGTTCTGAGTAACTTATGAGTAACTTATATTATTTTTCAGTTTTATTCTACTCCTAATGTGCAAATATACACATTTGTAAAGATCAATAACATAAATCTCTGCATAGGCAGATTGGAAGGAAAGACAAAACGATACCTTTGGGTAGTAGAATTATAAATCATTTTTTTCTTCTTTAGAGTTTCTGAATTTTCTGCATTTGATACGTTTACCTTTATAAAGGGTCCATCATATTTAAGATGATTTTTTTAAAAGTACAAGTAGACAAGGAAAGAGAGGTCTGCTGTTGCAAAACCAAAGCGCAGGTTCTCCAAAGCCCGCTTATGTCAGTTGATATTTCATGAACCTCTAATGTGCAAATCACTCTCCACTGGGGCTGGGGGTGAGAAATACAGAGCAAACACTAATCAAGGAAATCACAGTCCGGTTAGGAAGATAAGATTCTGCTTACAAGGTCTTATCCGAGAGGTTAGTCTGTCAAGAGTAATAGCAATAATTACCCAACAATATGGCAGAGTATCTAGGAGCTCCAACTTCAATCCACTTCATCTTCATTCTTAAACTCATCTCAATTTCTTAACCATATTGGGCCCAAGCCTCTTAACCCATCCATTTCCTCTTCTGTAAATGTCAACTACCTCTTAGCGTACCTTTTGTGAGGATTAAATGAAGCTTGAGCCTAAAGGGGCTGAGCTAGGTGCTTTGGAAATAGTTCTGCCTCAGCCTGAGAGACGTTATCATCATTATGGCTGTGGTGTTTGTGGCCACCTATCTGCAAGTCATGCTTTCACAGATATGGCAGAGCTGGGATTTGATCTAATTCCAAAGCCAATGATTCTACCCCAACCAGACACTGCATTTACTCTCTATGCCTCACTGAAATTTGCTCTAAACTTCACCCTAAGGTCTTGCCAGAAAGAAAAACTAATTTTTCATTAAAAGATCAAAGAAGTAATGAATCTGTTTCAAAGGATATAGAGGAAGAAGGAAATATCCCTTCATGCAGGATTTTGCAACTTTGTCCATACTTCTGCAGTGTGTAAAAGTAAAAATCCTACACTTTCCATATTTAACGTTCAATTTAAAACAACTGAACAAACACCTTCACAATTTGGCTTCCTCAGATTGGAATGAGAAGTCAAGGCAACACACACCATTTGCTGCAGAAGACTTCTGCACTGTGAATGTGACAGGATTTGCCTCCTTAACCAAACGGTGCTGGTGTTTCCTGGCTGGAGGGTAGAAAGTCATGAACAGAGAGCAAAGCGCAGGGAAAGGGCAGCGTGTGGGGAACAGCCCCAAGGATCTCAGTATGAAAACCAAGAGGTGTGTGCCAACTTGTAGGTTTGGGCTACAAGTCTGGGGAAACTGGTTCAAAACCAATGGAGGCCCAAAAGCAGAGGGAAAATTCTGTTTATGGGCTTCCACATCATTCGGAAATGTTACCTCCTTGAAAATAGTTAATATGTTTTTTCTTTT
Organism: Plecturocebus donacophilus; assembly: GCA_004027715.1. NCBI lineage: Eukaryota > Metazoa > Chordata > Mammalia > Primates > Pitheciidae > Plecturocebus > Plecturocebus donacophilus. The sequence continues at coordinate 97,120 of PVKP010002576.1, forward strand.
TTAAAAATTCCAATAGGTGTTTGGGGAACAGGTGGTGTTTGGTTACATGAATAAGTTCTTTAGCGGTGATTTCTGAGATTTTAGTGCACCCATCAGCTGAGCAGTGTACACTGGATGTAGTCTTTTATCTTTCACCTGCCTCCCACTTAGAAAAATGGTCTCCAATGCCATCCAGGTTGCTGAGAATGCCATTATTTCATTCCTTTTTATGGCTGAGTTGTATTCCATGATATATATATATATATATATATCACATTTTCTTTATCCACTCGATTGATGGGCATATGGCCTGGTTCCGTATTTCAGCAATTGTGAACTGTGCTTCTATAAACATACGTGTGAAAGTATCTTCTTTGTATAATGATATATTTTCTTCTGAGTGGATACCTGGTAGTGGAACTGCTGGGTCAAATGGTAATTCCACTTTTAGTTCTTTAAGGAATCTCCACACTGTTTTCCATAGTGGTTGTACTAGTTTGCATTCCCACCGGCAGTGTAAAAGTGTTTCCCCCTGTCCCTCTGGTTGTCTTTTAAGGGATCTACCTAAACTCAACTATAACCCATCCCATCCCATCTCATCCTGCCTCAAGGTAGGAAATAGGAGTGCAGATAAGAAAACAGTACAGATAAGAGTGCTGGAAGGGTGTGTACTTGAATAAGAAGGAACACAGGTAAATGGATTGGGTCACAAGTACAGTACCTGAGGCAGGTATGAGGTGGGCAGAAAAGGCTTCCAAAGAAGCAGGTACTTGAGTTGGGTCTTCAAGGCCATGGTGAGTGGTTTCCTGGTGGGTCTGAGAAAGGAAGGTGACTTTAGGGGGACAGAAGAGCCCGCAGTGAGGCATGAGAATGCACACTGTGCTTTCAGCGAGCTTGGTGGGTTGCAATGTCTGGATCCCAACTGTGTATAGAGGAGACTTGTGACAAAAAGGCCACTGTGCAGGTAGGACGGCCCCTGGAGGTCTTGGCTGACAAGCTGAGGGACATGCTATAAGGGTAGGGGCCAGGGGAAGAGATGGACTCTGATTGGCTCCCTGGCAGTGGATCCCCTCTGTGCTCAGCAGCTCGTGGATACCAGAGGATAACAGGCCTGTACCTCCATATTGCCCAGCATGTTATCACATCTTCAGTTTGGAGAGAATTAAATTAGTCTAAATTTATCGTTTACCAGATGACTTTGGATAAGCACATATTTGGAACCTAAGAGAATTCATCCATTCATTTGCTCATTCAGAACAGTTCTTGTGCAATCACTTTATATTCAGTGCTGCTGAAATTTTTTTGGGGGCTACACAGGTTAGTAAGGCTTGGTTTTAATCTCTAGAATCTTACAGCCAGAAGGAGGGAGAGGTGAGTACTAACTCCACGGTGTTATCCCAACAACTTTGCTAGTTACTCCCCTTTCCACCACTCCTTCAAACACTTCAGTGGACTTTCATCTCTCAAGAAAAATGCAAACTCTCATCTGGGCCTAAGAACCTCTATATGAGCTACTCCTGTTCACCTCTGGAGAGGCATCGTCTTCCACCCACCTCCCCTCCTTCTCTCCATCCTCATTGCCCCTTCTTTCAATGGTCCTTATAGGATCCCCTTCAACCACAGGCCCTTAGCAAATGCTGCTCCCCCAGCCCAAGTCATCTTCCCTGGTTCATATCTACTTCAGATTAAAGTTAACCCTTGGGAGGGTGTTACCTATCAATCTTAACTGACCAAGTCCTTATTACGCACTCTCAAACCCCACAAGGTGTTCTTTATAGCTCTCATCCCTGTTAAAATTAGTTTATATTTCTTTACATGATGTCTGTATTAATGTCTTTATTCTCCACCAGACTGAGAGTCCATGAGAGCCAGGAGTGTGTGCTTTCTAAAAATCAGCTTTAGGCTGGGCTCAGTGGTGGCTCATGCCTGTAATTCTAGCACTTTGGGAAGCTGAGGTGGGTGGATCACCTGAGGTCAGGAGTTCGAGACCAGCCTGACCAACAGGGTGAAACCCTGTCTCTACTAAAAATACAAAAATTAGCCAGGTGTGGTCGCAGGTGCCTGTAGTTCCAGCTATTCAGGAGGCTGAGACAGGATAATTACTTGAACCCAGGAGGCAGAGGTTTCAGTGAGCCGAGCTTGCGCCACTGGACTCCAGCCTGGGTGACAGAACAAGACTCTGTCTCAAAAAAAAAAATCAGCTTGATTGTGGTTGAATTTATGTATAATAAACACACTCATGTTAGTTGTACTTATCAGTGAATTTTTAGAACTTCATTAAAAATGTATATATTGGTGTAACTGCCACTACCACAATCAAATACTGAACATTTCTATCACCTGAAGAGGCTTCCCAGTGCATCTTCTCAGTCTGTCCCCACCCTCAAGCAACCATGGATCTGCTTTCTGTCCCTGTAGATGTCTTTTCTGCAGCGTTGAATGAATGGAATCATACAGTAGGCATTCTTCCATGCCTGGCTTCTACCACTCAATATGGAGTTTTGAGCGTCATCTGTGCCATATGCATCAGTAGTCTGCTCTTATTTATTGCTGAATCATACTATTTTCTGAGTGGCTCATGGGGGTGACCTCTGTCTCTGCAGGTAAGCCATCAGCCTCCTGAGGGCAGGGGCCACATTTCCTGATACTCTGACACTTGATGTGAGTCTGACACATAGCTGACCTTTGGGGATGACATAGTCCATCTTCTCTGACCCAGAGTATGGCAGTGACTCTGTCCCCCTACTCAACAGTCACCATGACACACACAGCAGCCCTTCCCTCCAAATCCTACAAGTTAAAACTCTGGGCCCAGCAAGCCCCAGCACATCTGCCTCCCTTCAGAGTCGTTCTGATGCTTCCAACAGCCACAGAAAGAAGTTCTGGATCAGCCACGGTAACGTGGGGCAAGGCCAGGTGATCATGGGGGAGTCCCTCCAGCACTGTGAACTTTGATTTCCTTCTTTGTCAAATGGAGACACCAATATCTACTTCACAGGATCATTAAGGGGGCCCATGTGTGTGAAGGTGCTGTGCAGAGTAGGAAATACAATGTGGTACATTGATTGCCCATTTGATCACTTAATTTCACCCCCACCCATATTAACTGCCTGTGTTACCAGGGACATGGCCCTTTCTCTCCTGGACCTTCAGTTTCTGCTCCTGTTAGGTGAGGAGTTGAACTAGAGTTCTCTAAGCTGCCTTCCATCCTGGACCCTCTTGGGGATTCTAAGCTGTGGAGCAACAGAGAAGGGTCCTGTCCGGTTTTCCAGCACTGGAAAAACTAGGGTGATTTTTTTTGAGAACAACTGGCTGCTCTGAAAATTCTCTTCAGGGGTAAAGTCGGCCCCCAGTTTCCAGATCAAGCCAGTGTTTTGCATCCATAGGCTTAAATTTGTAGCTATTTACAAGCCCATTACGTAAAATAATAGAGCTCCTTATTTCCGGGTGTGCTGGCTGGTGCGACAAAGCATGTCCTTTGCTGGGAACTGGAGCTTTAATGGGGATAAATGTGTCCCAAGTCACTGGCGGAGCAGGAACAGCATTTCATTTTAGAAGCCAGTAGTTTAGTTAAAACTACCTCTATGTGGGCCTGTTCAACAGAAGATCCCTGGGTAGCTACTGTGTTAGATGCTTCACATATATTGTCATTCTCAAAAGCTCTATGATAGGGACATTGGGCCACATTTCAAGATGGAGAAATGGGCTCAGTGGCGGATGCCTTCACTCATTTCCTCAGTTAGGAAATGGCCAAGTTGGGGCCAGAGTACCAGGTCCTATTCACTGTAATAGGCCCCGGATTAGCACAGAGGCTGTAAAGGTAATTCAGAGATACTTAAGTTCTTTGTGGCCAGGAAGAAAAGGCAATAGTTTAATATTTAGTAAAGAGGAATTTAAGAACGTCAAGACATCCATAACTTAGCCATCTAATTTAACTTCTTCATTTTACTGAAGAGCAGATGGAGGTCTAGAGAGGTGATCTGACCTGCCCAGGTGACAGGTGGCCGGCCGCAAAGCCAGAACTGTTACTTACATAGGTTTCCTGACTCCCAGGTTGGAGCTTTTCCCTGCCACAGCACCTGACTCCAGGGACAGACTGGGGGACTGTTGCCAGAACAAGGAAATGGAGAAGTAGGAACAAGGCTAATTCCAAGTCACCTGTCTCCGTATTCAGAGTTCAGAGGAAAGAAGAACAGGGTTCTGGGAACCTGTCAGTGGAGACCATTTCATAACCACACTTTTAAAATAGCAAAATATCATGTTTTTTCCTGTAACCTCCTGCAGACTCAAGGACAAATTTCAGAACAGCCATTTAGTGAGATTCTGGTTCCCTACTTCTGACCCTTGGACACCCTCACTTACTAAGACCCTAAGAGATCATCATTCACTAAGACCCAAATACTTCTGAGCAGAAATTCCCATTTTGGAATTTTTCCATTTTTGTTCCTAGTGGAACCAAGGACTTCATTTACTCTTTTGCCCCAAACACCCTTTGTTTTGAAAGGGTAATTATTGTCTTTATTCATCAGTCACAAATTGTTTTTCCCCATTTTATCTTAAAGACAAATAGAAACTTCGGATCAGTGCGAGATGGACAGGGAATTGAAGGTACTAATGATAGCTGCCCTTGACCGCGCTCCCACCACCTGTCAGGTGTTCCGCTGAGAAAGCTCAGGACTGGGCTTAGCTCATTTGACCTTCCCAACAACCTTGGAGATCAGTACCGTTCTCCTCATTCCACAAATGTAGGGACCAATGTTCAGAGGAGGCTATCTCAATAGGAAGTTTCAGGGCTGGGAATCTGAGCCACTGAGCTATACTGTGAAGGAGTCTCTCTTAGTCTCTGAACTTGCTGAGGCCAAAAGAGCACTCAGAGAGACATTTGGAACCTCAAGCCCTTGACTGCCTCTGAACATCCTTAAAGAGTGGGCCTCCTCCGAGAGGCTGAGGGGGCTGAGGAGCTGTAGCGGGTGAAGGTAAGATTCAGGTGGACCTCAGCCATCCTGGGAGCACTTAGCCAGGGCCCACTGAGCCCCTGAACATTGTGTTCAGTGACTGCTCACTAAACCAGGACCCTGGCATCCGACAATTGGGAAGGGTGGGTTGCATGACGCATGAGGCAAGATGATAGACAGGTTTGCACGCCAGGCAGACAGGGATTCAGACCCAGATTCTTCCACTGAAGAGCTGTGTGACTTTGGGCAAGGGTTTTCATCTCTTCAAGCCTTGGCTTTCTCACCTGTCCAATGGGGTCAGTACAACCTACCTCAGTGTTACTCTGGAGGATTCAATAAGAGCCAACATTGTCCAATGCCTAGAGGTCAGTGAGTGGATAATAATTGAGAGCTGCCATCCTTGCTACTTTCTAGGTAGTGCTCCAAACACCCCCTTGATGCCACACGTGAAATATTCTATGTCTGACTCACCCAGAGTCTGTACTGCACTGAGATTATGCTGTGACCTTAGGCATCTCTTGTACCAGCGTCCAGGGCCAGAGCGGCCCTGTGGGCATCACTGTTCCCCACTCACAATCTGGGTAGTAGCTTGCCTCCTCCTGCAAAGACTTGGGGCTCCGCCATCCAGGACAGTGGTGCTGGACAGTGACCTGGAGACGTAGACAAGCAAATCTGTTGAAAGCAACAGAGAACGGAGAAAAGATGTAAGGGAAGCATGGGAGAGAGATGTGGGGAGTAAACTGAACTCCAGGAGGCAGGACGCTGGGGTCGGTGAAGGACAAGGGTCTGGTGTCCCATAGACCTGGGCTGAAAGCCTGGCTGTCCTCTGCATTAGTGTGTCACTCTGGACAAGTCACCAGCTCTCTCTGAATTTCAGTGTTCTCATGTGTAAAATGAGGATACTAATAGTTCCTCCTTCAGAAGTTTTTTTTCTTTCTTTCTTTTTTTTTTTTTAGAGACAGGGTCTCGCTATGTTGCCCAGGCTGGAGTGCAGTGGCTATTCACAGGCGTGATCCCACTACTGATCAGCACAGGAGTTTTGACCTGCTCCGTTTCCAACCTGGGCCAGTTCACCTGTCCTTAGGCAACCTGGTGGTCCCCCGCTCCCAGGAAGCCACCATACTGATGCCGAACTTAGTGCGGACACCTGATCAGCATAGCGCACTACAGCCCAGGGTTGTACTCCTGGAGTACTACTCCTGGGCTCTAGTGATCTTCCCACTTCAGCCTCCTGAGTAGCTGGGATTACAGGCACACGGCACCACGCCCGGGCAGTTTTTTTTTTTCGGGAGGATTTAATGAGAAAATGTATGCAAAGCACAGTGCATGGCTCATAGGAAGTGCCCACTATGACAACCATGATCATCACAATGATTACTATCTCCTACTAGTCAAGTGATCAGCCAGTTTTCTCAAAGGCTGTGTGTGGTCAGTATCATTATGGTTCCCATTTTACAGACAGGGAGGCCAAGGGGAGGAGCAAAGCCACCCGAATTGGCAGATCCTTTCCCTTGCATGCTGCCACCCGGGTGGGCTCTAGCTGGGCTCTGGGTGTTTGGTGGCCAGCGGTGCCATGTGCAGGAGCACAACCGTTCCCTGTCTTTTGACCCCCTTCCCTCTGGGACTGTCCCACACTGATAAGAAAAGCTGCGGGAGCTGACCTCAAGGGGGCAGCATGAGGCGTGGAAACCCCAGGCTGGCTGCAGGGACTGGGCTGAGCCGGCTGCTGGTGGGGAAGCGAGGTGCATCCAAAAGTCCATCCAGGGAGCCTGAGGAGGGCTGGCCTGCTGGGTCGCAGGCTACCTGTGCTGGGAGCTGAGGCCAGGGCTGGGCTTTGAAAGAGAAGGTACCAGAGGGGCACTGAATTAGGATGCTTGGCCCCTTCCTTTGCAACCTCCTCTCCTATTTCCGTTCAGTAAATAGGGGTTGAACGCAGTCAGGCAGCATGGGGGATTGAGTGGGATACATTCCTAGACCTTCAGGGAGTAGCGGAGGCTTGTGCAGCCTGGGGAGTGGCAGGGAGGGTGTCATGCCAGATGGAATCTGGCTGAAAGGGTATTTCCCAAGCTACTAGGGACCACACAGAGCCCAGGACATTTCTTAGTCCTGCACTTGGACCCCTCTGGCCTCTGCTCACCCTGGGGACCACTGAGTGCCCTGGTTCTAGGCCCTTCCCAAGTCCTGAGTCAGAATTTCTGCCTTTTTGGCCATCAGTACAGAGGATTTCTGTACAGGTTTACATCTAATAACTGGGCTGGTGACAAAAAAGCCTGACAGAAGGGCCGTGTGGAAAGACTATGACTGTGTATTGATCACTCCTTGCTAGGTCCTGAGCTAAGTGCTCCACAGATATTGCTCTCTGCACTTTCCCTTTCGCAGTAGTTCTTCACCTGTTCCTTATGATGATGGACTGGACCCACTCAGAGAGGTGAAGTAACATGTACAAGGGCACACAGCAGCTAGACCCGAGGCAGATCAGAACCCAGGGCTGTCTGCTTCTAAAGCTTGGGAGCGTTCACTCCCAAGTAACTGGGTGTGGGGCTGGAGAGGGCTGGAGAAGCCTAGGAAAGAAGCTGGGATCCCCCTGGCCTTCCAGAGTGGTGCCTGCCATGGACCCTGCTCCTTACAGCCTGGCATTTGTCTAAGCTAAAACACTTAAAACTTTTTTTAAAAATTGGTAAGACAGGAGAGCTAAGCCTTGTTTTCTCCTCCACCCTGGCCTCTTCCGGAGATGGCTCAGTGCCCCTGGTCAGACCAGAGTCCACATGGCTCTTGTACCTTGAACATTTTGGCAGGAAAGGGGCTGGGAGTGGGAGGAGAAGGGCTGGGTTTGAGAATCCCTGGCAATTCTGTCTTCAGACTCCTTCAGCCTGCCGCATGCAGTGCCTTCCAGCTCTGCTTCCCTTTGCCCTTGGATTTCCAAACCTAGTTTCCTTATTTGTAGGAAGGGTCTTTTGCTTCTGGCTGCAAGAGCAATTTGCAAGGATTCTGTGAAATCCTGGGAGAAAGGAGCTCCAGGAATCTTCATGTGCAGTACAAACATCAGTAATTACTCGAGACAACTGCTGAGTGCTTCTGGCTTTCAGAAATTGTGATCAGTTCGGGGCGATTCTCTGCACTGTCTCTGAATCCTGCTAGTCAAATTAGACTCAAATAGTCTATCTGAATGATCCCTGTGTATGCTCTCTCTCTCTCTCTCTCTCCACCCCCCCACTCCCTGCCATTGTGTCTCCCCATCCCATTCCATCTCTAATATGTCTGTCTCACTTTCTTCACTATTCAAATTAGTTATTTGAATGAAGTTTCTTCCCAGGCCTTATAACCCAGAACTTGTTGAATTCCCCTCTATCAGGCCTCTATTGATTGAGAAAAGCCAAAGTTCTCACTGCCTTTCGTCCAGTGCTTTCACCACCTGAGATTTCAGCAGGTTCCTGCAGCTTGTCTACAAGCCATTGGTGTGCTTCCCAGTTTACAAAGAGAGGAGAGAAGGAACGAAGCCTCGTGAGCATCCCTCAGAGTTCCCGACAAGCAAACTGCTTCTTTTGGTTAAAGGTGGCATTTAGCCAGAATGTTGATAGATTAGGAACACGGAGAAGAAAAGACAGCACCATTAATAACGCTGACCATTCCGGAGCAGGGGTGGCCCTCTAACGCTATGCACTTGCCCTGACACCAGACACATCTCAGTTTTGAAATAGTTCTGGTCTTCCCACACAAGATATCATCAGCATATGGTTCAACCCACAGCAGCAACTGTGAGATGGTGATGGCTCTTCAGCTCCGTGGAGTCAGGCTGCTCAAAATCCCCCAGTTTGGGCAAGTGCTTTCCTCTCTCTGAGCCTACAATTCCACTATGTCTGTATAATGGGCACTTCCCATCCCTGTTCTCTACATTTCAGGGTTAATGGGAGGATTTGATGAGATAATCCTGAGGCAGGTGCTTGGCGCTTAGTAGATGTGTGGTCCTCCATCCACCGAACAAACCTCCAAGCTCCCTAGAATGTGGTTGCATTGTAGGTGACAAATTTCTGACTCCTCAAATAAAGGTACAAGTGGTACTGTCATTTTAACTCGAAATGGTACTTCTGGGACTCTAACCAGAAAAAAATGAAAGCTTGTAAGAATATATGTATATGAATGATAATTGCTGTATTGATTCTATTTGTCAAGAGGGAACGGGAAAATCTCCCCAAGGCTGATGTGCCTCAATAAACAAGAAGCTGAATACACTGAACACACTATGCCACTCTACTGTATTGGACTAAGCAGCTATGACAAAGAATGAGGATTTAAGAATTAGTTTGGAGAGAAGGGCATAATGCTTCAGTGAAAAAGTATACAAAAAATATGTATAGTATGACTTTTTGTTTTAGAAAAAGCCAACCACCTTTTGTCTCCTCCTCTCCTGTGTGTGGACATACATGTTTCCATGACCCTGAAGAGAAGTACAGGGTGCTTCACACCAACCGTCAATCTTGCTCATCTCTGGGTGGACACAAAAGGAAGAGATGTTTGCTTTTTTCTAAACACATGCGTCATTTTTTTTTGTGTGATGAAATAAAGTTGTTAGAAGGCCATTGCACAAACAAGTCCTCAGTGAATGAAATGAGTAAATGAATGAAATCTGATAATCGTACTATTTGCAATTCACTCTTTTAAGACAGGAGGTGTTTTCATGTTTCAGATTCTCTACCAATATGCAAATACCCCTGAGTGAAGCTGATAAAGCTGAAATTGTCACTGATCACTAATCTGGGGCTTGTGAGCCTCAGGCCAAGATCAAAATGAGAGAGAGAATGAGAGAGAGTGAGTGAGAGAGAGAGAGAGAGAGAGAGAGAGAGAGAGTGAGTGTATGTGTGTGTTTGTGGAGAGAAGAGAGAAGTAGAAAGTTAGACATCTCTGTGTGCCTGGCAACATGCTGGGTGTCTTCACACACACCAGCACACTGAATACAAAAACAGTCCTGCAGGGATTCGATTCACTTCTTTTTATGAACAAGGGCACTGGTGCTTACAGGGTTTATGAGCTTCTTGCTTAAGGTTCCATAGCCAAAAGCTGAGCTGGATGCGAATGTAGGCCATCGACATCAAGACAGAATGGAAAGGTTCCAAAGTCCCCTGAAACGAGCAGACTTCTGTTTAGAAAAACGCTCACGATCATCGCAAATGCAGGGATGAGAGCTCATATCCATTGAGTCTTGGCTTTGTTCCTTGCTGACCCTTTGCTGAGTACTTCAAAATGATTTATCTCAATGAATCCTCACGAGGACCCAAGGATGGGACTCGATATTATTCCCGATTTATACATGAGGAAATTGAAGCACAAGAGGATAAGTAATTTGAGGAAAGAAACAAATGCAGAAAGTGAAGAGAATCATTTTGAACTCTCCCAGTCTAACTGTAGCACCTGCCCTTTCAACCCCCAGGGGGACAGAGCTGTTCATTACAACACCCCTGACCCTGGATCCCAGGCCTTGGAATGCCGGTCCAGGACTCTACACTGTACCAGACTGACTGTCTTTATGGGGCTTCCTGGAGTAACTCTGGTCTTCTCTGGGCTGTCAGGGAGCATTTTGGTTTCATGTTCTCCTGGGCTTCCTACTGCTCATTCTTCATAAGTCCAGCACTGTGCAGCCCAGGCCTGAGGCCACATGCCTCCAGGGTAGCTGGACAACCTCTTTCAGGGCTTTGTTAAGAAGGCCATCCTCATCTGTCTAAGACAGCGTGTGCCACCATCCAGCCATTTCCTTCCCAACAGAATGATTTTTGTCATTTTTATCAATCACCTGAAACATTGTTTATTTACTATTTTAATTTAAACTGAAAAAAACCTTCAAACTTTATTTCCAAGGGGAAATCTCTATCACTGGCTATACATGGACAACCAGCATGGCAGTCCATGTATGTAGAAAGCTACTGTACAATGAAGATAATAAAAACAGAACAGATCCCCGCAATGATAGCTAGGCATTGCGGCTTGCAGAAGTGCTAGGACTAGCGAGTGTTGCAGAGGCAATGAGACATCCCAGCGGTTCCCAAGACTTTCACCTTGATACTACCTGAAGGCCTGAGAAAAAACTAGAGACACCTCCCTCTGCCTGGGGCTGGTGGTTTTGACCTAGCCACAGTCAGAAGCACTGCCTTGTACATGTGCCTCCTCCCTGATGCTTGGGTGTTATCTATGCAGCTCTTGCAACCTCTTAAAGGTCTTCTATGGTCATTGGCCTCTTGGGAAATGCTCCTGGCCAGAGGGCTTGTCTTACTCAGTGATGGCCAGCTTAGCTACCCTGTGTCTCAGACCAGCCCAGGCCTTCAGCCAGCTCCTGGGGCAACTTTGAGAGCTTTCCAAAGAAAGAGTCTATAAGGGCTGGGCATGGTGGCTTGTGCCTGTAATCCCAACACTTCAGGGGGCCGAAGTGGGTGCATCACCTGAGGCCAGCAGTTCAAGACCAGCCTGGCCAACATTGTGAAACCCCGTCTCTACTAAAAATACAAAAAAAAAAAAAATGGCCAGGCATGGTGGCGGGCACCTGTAATCCCAGATACTTGGGAGGCTGAGGCAGGAGAAACACTTGAACCCTAGAGGCAGAGGCTGCAGTGAGTCAAGATCACACCATTGCACTCAGGCCTGGGCAACAAGAGTGAAACTCTGATGAAACAAACAAACAACAAAAAGTAAGGGTCTATGAAGAGGTGGCATTAGCACTAATGATAGTATTGCACCTGAAAAGGGAGTGGAATTAGAGGAGATAAACACTTTATCTTTTCTGTCACTTGATTTTTTGTAATGATAAAATATTTATATATTGCTTAATAATGAAGACTTTTCTAAGAAAGACAGCCTGGCATTCCATCTCACTGTCCTGCCAGGGTCAAGGTGCCCTCTTTGGGCATTTGGGAGACAGTTCAGGTGAGCAGGTAGGAGCAGTGGCTGCTCCCCACGGTGTGGCAGAGTGGGTCTCGTGACATCAGTGCCATCCTCACAGAGCAGGAAACAGTTATGGGTTCCAGTTTTTTCGGTACTGGGGAGACAGTGTGACTCACCCTGGAATTTGAATCCAGGCTGGGAACTTGCCAATAGGTGACCTTTGGCAAATCACTTGACCCCTCTGAGTTTTTGTGGGGATTATACAACCTACCTTGAGGAAGTGCTGTGTACATACATGATGCCCTAACTCACAATGGCTGTTTCGGTGTCTTGGCAATCAGTACTGTGCCAGGTTGGGCAAATTTTTCCTCCATGGACCTCAGTCTTCTCATTAACAAGCTGAGGATGTGATTAGATCTGTGGGCCACATCTAGGGCCACTGGTTAAACCCAATTGCCAGACTTATCTTTTATGGGCCACAGGGTATTTTCTGGTTAGCTGCCAACATTTAAAAATCAGGAGTTTGTACATAGGAATCTAGGTTTTGTGTGTCTCCTGAGAAATCTACAAACCTGGCATTTTGTGAAATGATCGTCAGAAGGCCCGCATTTTGACAACCATTGAGAACTGGCTAGGGGCTGCCCCCAAGACAAGACTTATCTACACGAGCTGTTAAGCTGGCTAAGTTACTGGGGGTTCAATATTCACAACAGCTGCATGTTCGGGAAGAGGTTAGATAGCTGGCCCCAGGTCATACAGATGGGAAGAGGAGAGCCAGGACTTGAACCCACACATTTTGACTCTGCATGTATTTATCTCCCCATGCCACCTCTTGGTCAGGGAGCCAAGAACTGTACCAGGCACTGCAGAGATAGAGGTGGAGGCAGCCTGAGGCTGTCAGTGCTTCCTGCAAGTCTGTTACTTCCTTTCTGTGCTGGGGAGGCAAGGGTTAACTCTACCCTACTGTCTCACGCTGGCCAGAGGCTGCCAGGGTGAACTGTGCAAGAACTCGCTGAAGGTGGAAGAAGCAAAGCATCCCCTTCTAATGACAACTGGTGTTCACCCTGATAGCAACCCCTGGCCCAGACTGGCCCCCAGCTGGCCCTCAGCGGCCCCCCAGGGCGAGCTGGAGCCCTGTACTGGCTCTGTTTTGCTTTGGCAGTGGAGCACACCCACCTCCCATTGCTCCAGCCCTCCTGTTTACCCTGCAAACAGCCAAGTGCTCCACACTATCATTTAGAGGCCAGGGGGCGGTTGCCACAGGGTACCAGGCAGTCCAGGCCTGTTTGAGCTGTCCTGGGACCTGAGGCCTGCACGTGCCCAGAGCCCATTTGCCTAGGAATTAATGGGCCCCCACACCCCTGCTAGTTGTAGACAGGAGCTGGGAGGCAGCCAGTGAAAGGGAGGGGATGGGGGTAAAAGGCAAGGGTGCTTCTGGGCTCTGGCTGACTCGGATTCTATTGAGCCCCATGACCTTGAGCCTCTGGGTCTCAATGCTTCAGTTTCCTCATTGTAATCTGCCCTTCCAGAGCTCCAGAGAGCAGCAAGCTCCTGGATGCAGAAGATTCTGGTGCAGCATCTCTTGGGAGCATGGCCATGGGACCCTGACAATCATTAGCATTCATTGTTGTCAGCAGAACTCAACAAGAGGTATTGGACTAAGACTTTCAAAACCTGCCACTGAAGTATAACCTACTTTCAGAAAAGTGTGTATCTCGCAAGTGCAACTCAATGAATGTTCACACCCCAAGCACACCTGTGTAATTGGCACCCAGATCAAAAAGCAGAATACCCCCAGCACTCCAGAAAACACCCTCATACTCACCCCCCAGCCACAGACGCCACTTGACGTACATCGTCTCTTTAGTGCTCACTACAATTCCACGAGGTTGATACCAAGTTATTCCCACTTTATAAGTGAAGCAATAGGGCCTCAGTGTGGTTGACCACACCTGCTAGTGATTGGGCCAAGATTTGTACCCAGGCCCTTTATCTGCAGAGTCCAAACCTGAACCACTATTCTGGGAAAAGTGGTGGGCCTGGGTTCAGGTACGGATAGGACCTTGTCACACTTCCACCCTTGCCTTCCAGGAACTTCCAGGTTCAGGTAGCTGAGGTGGAAAGTCCTAACCACCCCTCAAATGTGTCAATGTTGCATTATTTCTCATCTGTCTGCCCAAGTTAATAGGACAGGGACCATGTCTTGTTTGTTTTGCCACTCAAAGCCCTGCTGGATGCCTGGAACCCAGCAGGTGCTCACTAAATGTTTGTCACATGAATGAATGAATGAGGGAATGAATGAGAACGAAAGGAAGGAATGATGGTAGAAGGGAGAGAGGAAGGGGAGGAGGAAGACTGAGGACAAGCTCTTATTCCAAATTTTAGATTCTGTCTCTCTCACCTGCCCCATGCTCATGACCAGACCCGAATCTTTGCTATGACTTCGCTTTCTAAAATGTGTTCTAAGCTCAGCCCTAGGCCACCTAAGGCCACGATGGCTACTCTAATATTTTCTTGACCTACCTGAGGATGGGCATGGGTCAGAGAAGGTAACGGAATCAAGGTCACCTCCAAAGGCCCCCTGAGCACAGTCTCCCCACTGCCGCCACCATACTTAGGCCTCCCTCTTCCCTGGCTGTACCCCAGGCATCACACCCCTCACCTGTGCACCTGGTCTCCTTCTGCCCGGAGAGGACTTCCCTCTGGTCCTTCCACTTGGCAGGAAGGGCTACACTTCTTTTTTCTTTTCTTTTTTTTTTTTTTTGAGTTGGAGTCTCACTCTGCTGCCAGGCTGGAGTGCAGTAACGTGATCTCAGCTCACTGCAGCCTCCACCTCCCAGGTTCAAGAAATTCTCTTGCCTCAACCTCCCGAGTAGCTGGGATGACAGGTGCCTACCACCATGCCCAGCTAATTTTTTGTTTTTAGTAGAGATGGCGTTTCACCATGTTGGCCAGGCTGGTCTCAAATTCCTGACATCAGATAATCTGTTCATCTCGGCCTCCTAAAGTGGGGCCACACTTCTGATTATTTGAGACTCTGCTTGTGTTATTTCCTATCTCTTTTAAATGTGTGTGTATACACACACACACACGCACACATGTATACATATATATGATTTTTGTAGATTTAAGGGGTAGAAGTACAGTTTTGCCACATGGATATTTTGCACAGTGGTAAAGTCTGGGCCTCTAGTGTAACCATCAACTGAACAGCATACATTGTACTCATTAGGTAATTTCTCATCCCTCACCCCCCTTAAGACCATCCCACACTTCCTCTCTCCTTGATTCCCTTCCTCTGTGATCTCACCTACCCAGACACAGAATGCCTCACTCCTACACCACCTTCCTCTGGTGCTGTAAACCCACAACCATCATCATTCATGTCTAGTGAGCTCTAGTGATGGATTCCTGAGTCTCTCTCCCTCACTAATCTCTGTGCTATGAGGGCAGGATGCTGGATCAGATCACCTTTATGCTCTGTGTTTGTCATAGTGCTGAGCATAGAGTGGATCCCAATGGGTGTTGATTCCACCAAGAAATTAGAGGGTAACTATCTGACTCAGATACTTGATGCATCAACTTCTACCATCGAGCATATTTTTTGTAATAAACAAAATTCAAACACCCACCATCCCTGAAACTTGGATTTATTCTTTTCTATAAACAAACGTTAGAGGGTGAGTAGGAAGAGAATTGGGTCATTTAGGAGAATGGAGAAATTGACGCTATAACGGCAAGAAGAAAAACTTATCTTCACGTCTTCTCCAAGGACTGGCCCCAAGTTAGACTTAGTGTTCTCCACCCACTCCTTCTGCTTCTCTTCCCAATGTTTGACAGCCAGGAAACCTGACCGAATTGTGTCTACGCCTAACTCTTGACATCTTTTCTTTAGGATTATATTACCTGGGAAGTCAAGAGCTCTGGGCCCGTGCTGTATGACCTTGGCCAAGCCCTTTCCCTCTCTGAGCTTCTGTTTCCCTGTTGGTGAAATGAGGAGTGCAAGGATTAAGATGCTTTTTACAGGGCCCTCTGATCTGAGATCCTGACTCCCCTACAGTTTCTTTGGATTGTGGAGCTATTCCCTCCTCCCCTACTGGAAGGTATAAGTGTGTCTAACTCTTAAGTTAAAATAAATTTTGTCAGGAAGGTTTTCTGAGGCTTTCATAGCAGATATTTCAATAAGACTAGAGATCCCCTAACAGTAACAAAAGCACTAACAGCAGGAAAAATGGCTATTATTTATTGTTTGTTTGTGCCAAGAGTTCACAGAGCTAAGAGCACTGAATCCTGATAACGCCCTGGAAGACGAATGCTGTGTCTTCCCAGTCATACGTGTGAATACTGAGGCCCAGAGAAGTAAAGTCATTTGTCCAGATTTTCTCTGTAAACAATTGGCAGAGTCAGTATTCCAAACCAACTCTGCTAGATTCCAGAACATGGGACCTTAAGGAGGAAGCTAGACCCCATCTAGACCTCCCTCTGTGCAGCATATTTTTTGAGGGAGGGCTCTTAAAACCATGATGTCTCACTGATTCTTAACCAGAACCAATGAGGCCACCTGACAAGATTTAATTAGCTTCTATCTCAGAGAAAGAAACTGAGAAACAAAGATTTAGTGACTTGCACAAGTTGGTGCTTCCCAACATTTCTGCGTTCCTGGAACACTTTAGAATATTGAAGTTTGAAGGGCATATTCAGAAGGATGACAACGCAAACGTCACATTTCACTAAAATAAGTTTGGGGGATATTGATGTTTTGTGTAAGTGTTAATTAAATACACGAAGGAACACATGAGCAGAGACATGCATTTGAGCTCTGGCTCCTCATCACCTTCTCCAGGGCTGGCTTCTCTGTAGGCCCCAGAGTCTACTTTGTTGATGGAAGGAGTGACAAACACGCTGAACCGAGATCTCAGTGACTCACCAGTTTCTGCCTGGGGGCTTGGGATGCTGGGACGTGATGTGTGGTCTCAGACCCAGCAACTTTCCATGACTTCCCAAGATTTGCAGTTACCACCCGCGTTAGGGAAAGGCAGTAGGAGGCTCTAAGAACACCTGGTTTATAGCCCCAGACCCACAACTTTTCAAAATGTCTTTCTCAAGCTTAGAAAGCTTAGTGCTAGAATGCTTTTTGCTTCAAATAACAGAAGGCCTGACTAGAAGTGGCTTAAGCAGTGAGTTCATGTATTCTCCCACATTACAAGAACTCTGAGCCATGAACGTTCCAGAATATTCCTTCCATTTTTCTGATCCTTTGCGCATTGGTGCGGTCTTTGCCCATCCCTTCATTGTTGCCTTGCGGCAGCTGCAGCTTCCAACATCACATCCCCATGTCAAGGTCTGTCATGGGAAAGTTGTTGGGAAGGAAACAAAGAAGATTGTTTCTTTCCATGAATAAATCACATGCCCATGTGTAAGGAAGACTGGGTAAGATAGTGTCTACCATTTTCAGCCTCTAAGATGGAAAGCGGGCTCTATCTGCAAGGAAGAAGTGCTTTGGCTTACGCGAGGGTGGCTGGGTAATCAGTTGCACCTGCCACAACCGACAGAGAGAGATCTATCGCCCACGCCTCCAATCTAGCTCTGCAGCCACCTCTGGTGTGGGACATGGAATGATGGAAGCGAGGGAAGCTCCTGCTGGGATCCCATGCCCCAGCAGTGGCGTGTTCTCCTTTCTCCCCACTGGCCTCTCATCCCAGGCGGCCCACTTCATCTTCGTTCCTACTCCGTGTGAAGATGAAGAGTACAAGCATGGATAGTCTTTTACTGCGAAGACAAAACAATCCATAACATGCCATGCCCTGGGATAAACACCTCATCTGTTGTCTCATTCAACTTCACAAAATTCCCGTTTTACAGATGAGGAAGTTGAGGCTTGGAGAAATGAAGCGACTGGCTCAAGGTCACACAGAGTAAGGGAAGAAATGGGCGTCGGGACTCAGTTGTTGTTGACTCCAGAGCCTGCCCTCCTAGACGTTATTATTGGATCACTCTCACCTAAAGGCTGTAGGCTCCAGTTCTAGAGCCAGTGAGCTGCCCTAATTTTCATTCTGCCCATATCTCCTTGGCTCAAGACCAAGCTGGCAGTGCCCCTTCTTCCCCCACTTGGCCTGGCTTCAGCTGGTTCCTAATCTAAGCTCTGTCTCTTTCCTGGCTCCTTTGCTCCTACCAGTTAGTTCTTTGTGTTTGTCTGTGGTGGGGAGGGGGCTAAATGAGAGTCACATCCACCTGCCACCTTCAGAATGGCTCTCTCTGGGCAACTCAGACCCACAGCCTCCTTGAGCCCCTCCTCTGCTCCCAGACAGGCCTTAAAAGGTATGCAGGCAATCAGACCCGATCTTGGAATCACCAGTGTGGAAAATCCAGGGGAACAAATCCTGTTGACTCTGGGCAGGTGCAGCTGTCACCATCCCCAGCCCCAGGTTCTGGCTGGCTGGCCCCCTCTCTTGGGCTCAGGCACAGGCAGGGGAGGGCAAGGGTGTTGCGGGAGAACGAGGGAGCAGGGTGCTGTGTGTGCCCTCAACGGGCATGGCCACACCAGCCCCAGCAGCCCCTTCTGCTAGAACAAAGCTGTTCCCCACCCTGGAGGGAAAACCCACTTAAGAGAGTGAGGTTGTGCCTGCCAAATAAACACAGCGAAGCTTCTTGTCAATTTTCCACAAAATAAAGACAGTCAGATGCCCCCAGTCTCCAGGGTCTTGTTCTTTGGGAAGTGATCCCCTCCTCTAACTAGTTCTTGGAAGAAAAGTCTGGCTCAGAGGAGAGCTGTCAGGCACCCAGCAAATAATCCACTGTACTCTGTCCTTCTCGCTGTGCACATCCCTGCCCCAGGATGTAAAATGCCCATATAGGAAGGACATTCATCTTCCTCTTACAATGGAGAACCCTTTGAAGTTGAGGATAGAAGTCTGTCACCCCACAAATATTCCTGGAGCCCCTGCAGGGGGCTCAGGATGTCCTCGCTAGCTTAGAGCACTGCACAGGGCTGTACCACTCTCCATCCATCTATCCTTTTATTCATCTATCCACCCAGGGAGTGCTTGCTGAGGGCTGGCTGTGTGCATCTCACACTGCACACTGAGGATCCAGGGACCAAGGCATCCCTGCCTGCACAGGGTGTACCATGCAGTAGAACAGACAGGGCAGCTCATGATCAGGGAGCTGAAAGTCTGGAGAGAGGCCTATCCCCTGCTCTGCCTGAGCTGAGAGTTTAACTGGGCTTTGCATCATTTCAGTGCTTTCAGGAGCAGAGGATGCTCTCAGAAAACACCCAAGGCAAGGAGTGATAGATGTGTGTTTTGGGAAAACCACCCTGGTCCTGAGAGGCTGGGTTGGAGGCAGACACTGACTGGGAGGCTGATCCGGAGATGAGACATGGCGGCCCGAACCGAGGTAGGAGAAGAAGGGGAAAGGGAACAGAGGGATTGATTTGAACAATAATTAAAAGGTAGTGCCAATAGGACTGAGTGAGATAAGGTGAGGGTGGCGAGGAAGAGGGAGGGTCAAGGGTGATGCCCACATTTCTGAGCTGGGCAATTTGGTGGACATTGGCACCCTTTGCTGATGAGAAAAGGGATCCTGACAGAGGGTGTTGATTCACCAGGTCATTCTTGAGTTAGTGCAACAGAGCTCAAACTTCTTCCTGAGGTACTCCTGTTCCAGGAGACGATGGCCTCGGTATGCCCATGGGAGAGGGCTCCTGCTGGTTTGGGAGAGGGGAAAGGTTATTTTCAATCGAGGGTTCTCAACCCGAGAGACATTTGTCAGTGTCTGGAGTTATTTTTGGTCGTTGCAACTCTTGGGGCGGGGGAGGTCATGGCATCTACTGGCAGAGGCAGGAATACTGCTAGACACCCTACAGCGCACAAGACAGCTGCCTGCAACCACAAACCATCTGGCCCACAAGATCAGTTGCGCTCAGACTGAGAAACTAACAGGCCTTTGGGAAGCCGAATAGTGAAGAACAGTCATGACAGCTGTGGAGCAAGATGCTTGAGTTCAAATCTCAGCTCTATTGATTAGTAGGTGTCTGATCATGGGCAAGTTACTTGCCACTTAAAGGAGCCCCTGCAGGTCCTGGCATATAAGAGGTCAGCATTTAGCAAATGGTAGCAGGTCTCCAAGCTCATCCATGAATTAGCTCAGATGGCCATACCCTAGGAATGTGAGGAAGCTGACCTGCAAGCCCTGGACACTAGGTCAGACACCTTTATGTAAAGTAGTTACGATCACAATTGTCGTAATAGGGCTCTTTCAAAGGCAAGGCACCATGCAAAGGGTTTCACATGTGTTGACTCATGTTACCTTCAGAAACCCCACCAAGTAGGGCTTTTATTTCTACTTCGTAGGTGAGGAAACAGACTCAGAGAGGTTGAGAGTGTGCTAGGCACTCGGAATACATGGAAGAATAAGGTTACCCTGTGTTCTCTAGGACCTCAGTCTGGTTAAGGAGACAGGAAGACAAACCAATACCACTAACATGACAACAGTGAGTGTAATTTCCACTCAGCCTCATCTGACATGTATTCAACAAATAATTGATGAGCCTCTACTATGAGCCAGGCCCATGTCTTGGTCACTTGAGTTCCTGCCCTCAAGTAGTTCACAGCCTAGTGGTGATGCAGATTATAGGATGCCCAAGCAATGCATGCCCACCAGCAGCTGTATGACTGCATTTCCCAAGCACCAGGTATTAACAGGCTTTGGCTCCTTTAATCTTAAAACACATCACGATGAGACATTATCGCTAGGCTCATTTTGTAGTTTGGGAACTGAGGTTGTAAAAGATTAAATAACTTGCCCAAATTCTTACAACTCGTTTGTGTGGGGCCAAGTTTGGAGCCCTGAGTTTTCACGCCCCAGAGCTTAAAGTCTTGACCCCTCCAATGGATGCCTGCACTGTTCTATTGGGAGCCCCTGCCATGCCAATAGAACAGGGCAGGCATCGCCTGTGGCTCGCCTACCACCTGAAGTCTGTTTGCTCCAGATATCCCTTTGAACTTCACCCTTCTGGAAGTGACTGGCAATCAGCCCGGGGCTTGCTCAACATTGTGGAGAGGAGCCGTTGCAAGGTGCAAAGGTGGTGAGATCCTGAGAGGTGGCAGCCAGAAGCTTGCTCCTGTGGGGCCCAGAGGCATGAGGCACTTCCATGGGGCACTTCCCACCCATCCAGACAGGACGTCCTTGCACTGATGTGATCTTCAATGAGGAAAATAGAGTTCGATCTGTTCTCTAAGAGAGGCTGTGGGCATATGAGGAGCAAAACAAGAGGAAGACGAATCTCGAAATGACAGTCTCATTAAAGGTGCTCTCTGCAGAAACCCAGGGAGGCTAATTTGCCTTCCCCAGTTTCCTTTTTCAAATGTCCTCCAATGAAACCCAGTCAAATGGATACAGGGAACTCACTTTCTAATGAAATACAGGCCAGGGGATCCCACTTTCCTGGACACAGACCCCAGGGCCATGTACAAGTTGTTGCTGGGCACTGACATCCCAGCTAAAGTCCCCGTGTTGTCTGTACACAGAACTAGCAAGTACTGCACATTTATGTTCAGCTCTGGTTGGATTCTGTTCATTCCACAAGGATTTACTGAGCATCGCTCAGATGCGAGGCACTACACAGCAAACTGAAGAGACAATGGTGAGGAAGGTGGTGTCGTCCTCAGAGGCACACTGAATGGAAGCTATTTTCAGGGCTCCTGTTATTCTGGGGGCTGGGTCTCTTGCCTCCAGCTATAGGCAATGCTTTCAGAGGAGCTAAAGAATGGGTACACCTAGCTAGAATATGGAATGTTCTGGAATGAGTGTCAGACAGGTCTCTACAGGTGGTTGTTGGGTTCCCACAAGGGCTCTCAGAATTGGTGGCCATTGACCAGACAGAATTTTTACTAGTGGAGTTAGAGAAGTTCTTTAAGTGGAGAAAAATTCTCAGGCTGATATCATGAAGACTGATGGAAACTTGGAAAACTTGGCACGCTCTGGTGTCAGTATGAGCTCCACAAATCATGGAAGAAATTCAGAGTTTTGAATGGGGCTTGAGTTGAGTTGCTTCCCAGTCATTCGTTCCTTCACTCACTCATTTGTTCAAAAACTGTGTTGTATGCCTGGCACCGTGCCAAGTGCTTGACCTAGGCTAGCTCACTGAAGTGGCAGAGAATCTCATGAGGTGGTATTATTAGTGCCACATTGTACAGATATAGAAACTGACGCCCAGAGAGAGGAAGGAAGTTGGCCAAGGTTGCACAGCCAGAGAGTAGTACCGAGAAGAATTAGGTCAAACTCTGCCATCTTCAGCAGTTGACCTTGGAATAAGATCTCTTTACAGAGTCTTGTTTTTTGTTTTTTTCTGTGCAAATTGGCTATAATGATCTTTACTCCAAGGCTGTTATGAGGCTTAAATAAGACAACGTTCCCAAAGGGCCCGGTCCATAGACACCCTTAGAACACTTTGATTTTCTTTCCCTCTCCTGTCTCCAAGGGGTTTGGGCTGTAACTCCCTCTAGAATCAGGCAGGGTTTGCTCTGTCCCTGAGAATCGGCCCTCGGACCCCAGCCCACCCATTCCTGGCCTTCTGGGGGCATCTGGGACAGCTGATCAAACAGCACTAGACAGGCCCTGTTACCTGGTGGGTGAGCTTTGGGGGTGCTGCCCTGCAGAACAGTGTGTGGGAAGGGCGGAGGCTTCCTTCAGCCGACAGGGTAAGGACCCAACAGCTCTAGTTCCCATATCTCTGTGCCTAGGCACTACTACTTGAAACTAGCAAGGCAATACATGTTTTAAATGTAAGATCATCAATATTTGGAGAAAAAAAAAAAAGCCAGGGGAATCCTGTCTAAGTGCTAGCTCCTGAAAGGGCCTGTTTTCCTCACTGGAGCCAGGTGAACTGGTTTTCATGGAAATGCTGATGTCAGTCAGAGAGCTCGTTTGGCCAGAGAGGGGTCCAATGGGCCCCTAACTACTGGGGTCTCAGTGTCCTAATGTCAGTGGGGGGCTGAGGATGGGGAAGGACACCTTGGGGGCCAAAAACCTCCCTGGGCCCTTTCGCACTAGAAGACTCAGAAACCCAGTTTACAAGGAAGGGATCAGATGAAGGGGTAAGAAATGAAGTCAGGAGGTAAAAAGTTTCCTGTGACTTTGCACTACCTTTGCAAAGTGTTGCTAAGTGTTGCACTGGATGCTTTCATAAAAGCATCACCTCAAATCCTTGCAGCATCCCTACAAGATGAGAGTATGGATTATGGCATTATGTACTCTACCTGATAAAAGTGATTAGTTCTGTGATGGGACTGGCAGGAGGGTGAGAGAAGGAGGGCACCATGATGAGGGCTTTGCTCGCAAGATTGTGTTATTACCAGGCCATTTTACAAATGAGGACACTGAGGCTTAGAGAGAGAGAGATCACCCAGCTAGTAGTCAGAATTAGGTGTGAAACCAGCCTAGCATGAGGAGTTTAGAGTGAGATAAAGGATGAGACGAGGCCCTTGAACTCAGTCTTGGTGATAAGGTGAAAAGGTAGGATAGTTAGAAGGGGAGGTGGCTTGGACTGTGCTGGGAGCAGCATTGGAGCACTGCTGCAGATTCTGGGTCTACCAGGAAGGTATAGTGGACGTCTTTGAGACTATGATGGAAGCTAGCAACCGTTTCCACAAAAACTGCACCCTCCACACTCACATGACCTGTTGTATACAATCTTAGAGGGGTTATGAACCTCTCTGGAGACATCCTTGGTCTCCAGATGAAAGGCGTTCTTGAGTTGAGGAGTTTTACCTTGCGTGGGTGCAGTGCAGCATGGGTCCGGCCCATCACCTTTTATGCCCAACTGTGCTCATAATGTATGCCTATTACTCCCCTCCCTCCCCTTCCCCTTGCACTGCTGCTTTTCTTCCTGCTGGGACATGCTTGGATGGGAAGGCAGAGCCATTGCAGGTGCCTAGGGTTTCCCTGTTCTCCTTGATACCTGCTTGGGACACTCTTCCAGTGAGCTGAAGTGTCCCAGCGTAGATTCCTCTGTCATGAGCTGCACCCTGGCAGCTTCTCCTGCTACGGGCACTGCACACACTTGCAGGTCAGCTCAGGTTACAGAAATGGAAATGAGTAGTGTAGAAGTGGCATGTACCAGGAACCCAATAAAAGCGTGCAGAATCTGCAGATGCTTTTTTCCATGGTCTTGATAATAGAATGTTGTAGTTATTGGTGTATGTATGACCCATGCCTTCCCATTAGATTGTAAGATCTTTGAGGACAAAAGATAGTAACCTTACCTTTTATTTATTTATTTATTTTTTGAATAAAAAGAATAAAAGAGAGAAAGAAAGAGGAAGAGATTTTAGAAAAAGAGAGAAAAGGAGAAAGAAAGAAACAGCAAAAGGAAGAAAAAAAAAGAATGAAAGAGAAAGAAACAGGAAGAGATTTTAGAAAAGGAGAGAGAAAGAAACAGCAAAAGAAAGAAAGTAAAAAAAAGAATGAAAGAGAGAAAGAAAGAGGAAGAGAAAGAGGGAGAGAGAATGGGATTCTTGTTTTATTGCCCAGGCTAGAATACAGTCTAAAAATGGGTATTAAAAACCTCTTTTATGCCAATAATTGTGCTTAACAATGGAGACAGGAAGGAATAGGGGATGAAAATAACAAATAAGCAG